>VDFB02207439.1:0-25696 GCA_007258455.2 Sequoia sempervirens | reverse complement strand
TCTCTCACTCCCTCTAGCTCTCTCCCTAGTACCCTTAATCCTCTACCCTATAAATGTACCATTTAGAGCTTTAAAAAACCAAATTTATCATAACGTGAGTAGGTTATTAACTAGTAGAGATATGTCTGTTTAGGATTAAATAACGCGAGCACATTTTTTAGTGCACTAAAAATGGTAAAAAACCACAATATACCCGTGATGTCGGCCCACATTCTCATATTCTCCTGGTTTTGCTCGTGCTCCGACAAAAAGTAGCTTTTTGGTGATTGAGTGAAGTGTGCATGCATGATTTTGAGATTCCACCGCCTTTTGAATGTTCTTTCCATCACCTTTGCATGAAATAGCAGAGTTTTCACATTGAGAGGCATATAATATCAATTCAAGTTTGAATTACAGTGATAATTGATATACAATTGAAATTTGGAGGGGAACAAGCTTTTGAAGAAGTCAAATTTTTGAGGAGTTTGAGGAAGGAATAAGCAAAGGCTGCATAATTGGGTAGAACTCCTCCATTTGAAACTTTGCTTTTTTAGGTATGTGAAATCTTTGTACATTTTCTTTCATTCTATTATGGCTTGCTTTCATTTTTGTTGCTTTGCTTATTCCATGTTGATCAAATTTTTTGTTTGTGATGCAATATCAGATTGCCAAGCCACTCAACAACATCATTTCTTTAGGGAACTTCCTTCCCAAATCAAATCAAGAGAAGATCAATTTATACAAACTTTGTCAAATTCATCCAAAACTACTTTTCATTCAACCAAAATCTATTTATTTCATTTCAAGTTATAAGGCTATCAGTAGCCAATTCACCATCTCCATATAGCAAACCATTTTCAGAATAAACTTTCAACTTTGTTCTTGTCATAAACAATACAACAATCACTCATCAACTCAAATTACCCCTTCAAGGCAAAAACAATCAAACACCTCTGTTCCTTAGACCTGCAATCAAACATCATCCCAACCATTTAAGATATCTTTTCTCAAATCAACACATCCATCATCCTATCTTCACTTAAACACCATTTGTAACAACAACAATCAACATTAGTTTAACACTGTCACCATACCTTTAAGATACCAATTTCAACATGTTTTGATTGTAATATTCCAATATATCAGTATAGACACACTCTTACTACTTTGCATTCAAGACACCATTGCCATATATTGGAAAAATATGCCCAAATCATCAAATATTTCACAATCTACCTTCAAAACATTACCAAGCATAGACACAACTGTGGCATCACAAATGAGATTGCTCCCAAGCACTTAACAACATTCCTTTCGCTGTTTCTACATATTCTCTATTTTTAGCAAACAATGCCAAATATCTCTAGTAGGCCAACATTCCATCTAATCGGGTGATTCCTTTTCTATCATAAAGCATTTACACAATCCCAACACAAATTCTCAAGCCTATTTTGATCCTTTTCAACATACTATAAAAGTTTATACACTTATTTCACAAAACAGAGTAGAACCAACATGCTATCTACTGGTAAAAGCCCTTAAATAGGTCAATTTATCAAAGCAAGTCATCATAGAACTACTCACTAATCCACCAAACCTGCAAACAATCTTAGGCCATGTGTAGAAACTCACAAATAAACAAGTTTCAAGATGGGAAATGCCCATCAATACAATAAAATCAAGAAACACTTTGATTATAGGGTGGAAAACATTACCTCAACCATGAGGGTTTCTTTAATGAAACATTTCATAAAACTCTACTACTCGCCCAACAATTGAAACATGCTTCATTATGTTTGCAAATTATTTTGAAATCATTTCTAAGCTCCTCTACATGTTATTTCCTCAAACCCTACTTGAAAACACCATTTTTTTTAATGAGAAAATTCAGAATTTTGTTCATGCAATAGTATCCGACTTCTTATTTCTATTTACCCCACACACATCTTCACATTGAAAAGACATTAAATATGATCCATTCCACCGACCTACTAGCCCTACATTGGTGGAATGGCTAAGAATCACTTTTTAGACTCTCAAAACAATTCTAAGGAAACCACAAACTAAGACTTAGGAAACTAAGTTCAAATTCTTGATTATTTGAATTACAATTCCTACAACTTTCAAGAATGAAAGAAGTCTCTTTCCCTGACAAGAATCAAATCTTAGAATGCTTGAATCACTATGCAACTTGAAAACAAGAATATAAAAGCTTTCCAAAATAACCGAGCAAAGGTTTTATTGATTTTATGATTTTTGGATACAAGATCCTACTTCTTGAGCTTACAATGCTTTTTAAAGGTGTCTAAATCAGTTGAAATAACTACCTCTTCATCTTCATCAACCCATCCTTGCCCTTCCACAAAAAAGACTCTTCACCTTCCTGCTTTTGTGCAATTTTACATTTTTACAATAATTGATAACTTTTGTTATAAAAAGCAACTTTTCAATAATATCACCTAGTGACTTATTTCATGGTGAAATTACATTGAAATTCATCATTTCATGACCTTCACTCATCATATTTACTTGAACATTACAAATTGAAAAAATTATCCTTTTGAAGGAATTTCATGACCTAGGTGGTCCTGCACCAGTTTGTCATGTTACAACCTTACATTGTCAATGGACTTTATTTGTGTATGCTTCCAAAGCTTTCATTGAGTTATGCTTCCAAAGATTTCAATTAGTTAATTTGACAACTTAGCACTTTTTTCACAGGTAAAATTATTCGTCATGCCGAAGAAACGAACTGTTAAAAGGAAAAAACTAACAGATGATCAACTCCAAGCCTTGAGAGATAAAGAGAAAAAATAGATGAGGGAACAATTGATGAAAACAATCCAGTTGTAGAGGAACCTCAACTATCAAAAAGAGAAAAGAAATTGGCAGCACAAGGGGAACAAATACGAAAGAGTCGTGCTAGGGGAGATGCAGATACCATAGTTGGAGACACACCCTCTACCGCAAGTGAATACGAAGGGAGACCATTAAGCACAAGTGAATATGGAGGGACACCATCTACCACAAGTGAGTATGGTTGGACACCATCCACCACATCTGAAGTTGAGAGTACATCATCGCTCAAAGTTGACGAACAAGGTATGCCATCATCCCCATGTGAACCTCAAGGTATGTCTTCTATTCCACCCTCGATCAAAGGTACGCAATCTAGCCCACCTCAATTCAATATTAATGAAATTGCTAATGTTGAGATGTATGTACCTAAGAGAACACCACCTAGAATTTTGCATAGAAAGCCAAAGTTTTTGATTAATATTAATGAGGATATTTTGCAGCACATGGAAGGTAAGATTCCAGAATGCACTTGTAGAAGATATGCTGATAAGATTTGGAAAATGTTCTTTGAAAGGCTAAATGAGACTGGAAGATGTCAACTATTTGTTCAAATGATGCGGGGTTTAAAGTATAGAAAAATCATGAAGACTCTTGGATTGAGAACATCGAATGCATCAAGTGAAAACACTATTGTGAAGAATCTAATGGATGCTTATGACAATGTGGGTAAGACCTCACACTCAAAGGATAGTAATGTCACCTGACGTGTCATTACATCAACTTTGGTAAGCTCTCAAACAAATAGATCTCACCTCATTAAAAGCATGCGAACAAATGGGAATTATTAGAAAAAACTTTATCAAACTGCTCAAAGGCGAAAAGAATTAAGGGCACCGGACTAAATGAATTATGGGCATCTCCTGCACCGCCACAAAGATAAAAAAGTTGTTGAAGCATTGAGAACACTAATTGAAGATTATTGGAAGAATAATAACAAGGCCATCTCTCAATCAAAGGGATGTCATAAGAAGGAGAATTGGTAGTCAAAACCGTGAGCCACATCCAAAGCATTTTTTGGATACGACTCAAACCCAATTTTTTCATAAATTTCAAAATGCTTATCCTCAAATTAGTATTTCTCAAAGATTATTTGAAATGCTTAAACCTTTTTATGTCAAGATAAATCACACACACACTACTTGTTGCTATAGACTACATATTGAATTCGCTAACCATTATGATGTTTATCGTTCTATATGTTTAGATTTGCATACTAATGATGTTTTGTAGGATTGTGGCATAGAATCCCCACCAAAATCTTCAAGAGAGTTCTTATCAATTTTTTTATTTCAAATAGAGGATGGCCAAATATTCTACAGGAGAACATGCTTGGATGGTTCATGCAAGCATTGTAGTGGCTTGCAACAAATGCGAGTATGTCAACATATGGAAAGCATAGATGAGGTGGGGCATAAACTAGTAGATTTTGGGAAGTATAAAACAGTGGCATACACTACAAAATATGGGTCTCAAGCAAAAAGGTGTGATTTGGTTGTTGAGAAGATTCCAGTGTATCATTTTATGTCCATGTTTCATGAGAATCTAGTGTATGAGTATGCAAGGCATACCCATAGAGCCCGATGGTTGGACACGCAATTCAAGCTATGAAAGGACACCTTTCCACTTGGCAACATAGTATCAGTGGTTGGATTTACTGAGAACTACACTCTACAGCCACAACGTGAGGTGCAGTCACAATATTACAACTCCACACAAGTTTCGATATTTTTGCACATAGCATTCATTCATACAGCTAATAGTACAAAGGACCAGAGGAAGGTATTGAGGGAGTATCACTTTTATATTAGTGATGATCGCACACATTCTCCAGATTTTGTGCAAGGTTGTTTCCAGATGTTCTACAATCATTTGGCTCAGAGGGGCATATCATACGATCGGCATATAATATGGTTAGATAACCGCCCAAAGACAGCTCAAGAACACTAATATTGTTCTACCTGATGCAAGATGTATCTCACTACACGGTTCAACATATGTGGAAATTTTGTGAGGCCAGACATGGAAAGGGGGAGCATGATGGTGTAGGAGCATGCGTGAAAAGAGCATTAGCACAAGAAGAGTTAAAGTATAAAGACAGTGCACAGTTGACAAATGGAAGATCAATCGTCGAGTAGTGTAATGCTTCGATGGGTCTAGGTAATGAAGGTATGTCTTCAGTTAATATATTTTTTTGGTTGATGGATGATACTAACATTGCACCATATGAGGATTGTTGTACACTAACAAGATCGAGTGAGTTGCACTATTTCCTTAGCTCAAATGCAGGTTCATGGAGTATCGATACACGTAAGATGGCATGCTTTTGTTCTTCATGTACAATGCAAGCCTATAATGATTGTGAGTCAGGGGAGTGGGTTGACAAATGGTTGACAAGTTATCTGAGCCCACTTCACACGTATCGCCCTCTGATGGCATTGGAACTAACACAGATGGAATCATCAATCGACTTTGACCATGTATTAGATCTAGTTCAACTAGGTAATATATCTACTTGCTTAGTATTTGAAATTCCATATTGTTATCTTACTTTGTACTGTATTCATAATGTTGACTAATTTCAAGAGATATGCCGCACATATAAATGCAGGGCATGTTTATGCAGTTATGGTAGATGAAGACAACGAAGAGGGTACAAACTATTACTTGTGTCATTGTGTTGAGGCAAAAAAGAAATTGGAAGCCCCAATTATAGATGGAGAAAACATTGAATACCCTACATGCTCAGTTGTTGTTACTGGAATGTGGTTGAGAAGGTACCCACATAAGAGTGTTAAACATTGGTTGTTTAAGGAATTTGACATGCATCGTAAGATTCTTCATTACTCAAACCTTGTCATGGCATCCAATGTTCGTTCGACCAAATATGGGGGTAGACCTTTGAACAAGACCTTGTGGAAGGTTCGTAAGTCTGACCATGAGGCAATACTTGACACAATAAAGAGTAGAGCAGACCCAGATGGTTCATTGGATTAATTTGTAAGTATATGCACAACGGTTCTTATTAATTTATACTTGTATCCACGTCAATTTGGTTGATGCCAATGCTATCATCTTATTTTACTTTGTGTATCTGTATGTAACCAGGAAAACATTGATTAGTTTCCCCTTGCATAAAATGCAGATTTATGAGCCATCCAAGAGAATATCAAGCAAAAAAGAAATGCAACATCCTTATTTTGATGATCTTGACAAATCTCAATTATGATTTTAAGCCATTACAAAAGTGCGTGCGAAGCTTGGGGAGGCAATTTCAAGTTATTCATTTGAATTTAACCTTATCATGACCACCTATGACATAGACATTATAAAAGCATCTCGAATTTCAAGAAATTCTATTCATGAGAGGTGTTGTGTGCAATAGGTATCTTGGAATTCCCAGTGAAGATGTATGACCAAGACTGACTAAGTTGAGAGACTGCCATGCCTATCTATAAGCGCCTTCCATCTATTTTGGATGAGCTATTTCTTTTTATTCTTTTCCTTTGCATATCTGTAACTAAACTAGTAAAAATTGATTGGTCCCTCGCAAAAAATGCAGATTTATGAGCCATCCAAGAGAATCTCAAGTAGAAAAGCAATGCAACATCCTTATTTTGACGATCTTGACAAATCTCAATTCTGATTTGAACAAAATCTTGCAATAAAAGTTCCTTGTTCATTAATTTCTATGTTTTCTTTCAGTTTTGTTAGCTTTGTACCGCATGTACAGTAGATTTAGGCCTTGTCTTTTGTAGATTAAGATAATACAAAGAATTAGGTTTCTTTTGAGTCCATCTAGAAGAAAATCCATTGAGTTTTTCCACTGTTAGAGCACATTTTTTGAAATTCAGTATGGAACCTTCAATTTGAGGTTTTGAGAGTCAAGTAAAGAAATAAAGCATACTCCACTGAATTAGGCTTGTAGATTAGTGGAGTAGGGTTATATTAGGGTGTTTATGGTGCAGGAGAACCAAGGACAATCAGGACCACAAGGTGGTCAAGTGGTAAATTTTGATTTGTAGTCCATGAAGAATGTTGTAATAAGTCACAAGGACCATTAGGAAGTTTTTTAAGTCAATCTGGGTTGGTAGGATATGAGGTTGCAATGTCATGTTAGCATGTTGTCAATTTGGTGTAATGAAGCCTTGAATGACCTAAATGTGAAAATGTATGTAAATTCGTAATGTAAGGGTCAAGATGATGTAATGAGGCCATCATAAGGTCACTAGTTTAGGTATGGAGTCATTTACATCAATATGTCAAAAGTTGCACATAACAATGTAATGTTGTCAAAACAAAAGTTGTCATTTTGCAAATACTTAGAAGTTGAAGGGTCACACTTGTAAAAGAAGTTGAAAAGTGGTTGTAGTCAGTTGAGGAGGTTGATATGCCTTCAAAAAGGCCTTGTGAACGTTGTATGTTGTTGGCAATCATACTTTTGAAACAGGAGCACCAACTCCATCTTTTCAACACTTGAACCCTTGTGGTTTCTATTATTTGGTCATTTGATCATTTAGGGTGTTCTTAGATGGTTTGAGGTCATTCTATTTCATTTAATAAGGATTCAATACCATTTTTATATGTATTAGGTCAATTGAGTCATGATGTAAAGAAGTTGATCAATAAGGGGATTCATGTGGTGAACCTTGTAATTTAAGTGTTTTAGGGTTATTTGTGTGAAATAAGGGATTTACAGACCATTTATCATGTAATGTGAGTCTTACAAAAAGACAAAAAGTTCAAAAGGTGAACCTTGTAATGCAATTTTAGTGGAAGACAAAAAGATAGAAGTTCAAAAGGAAAGCATATACGTTGGGGAAGATCAAGAGACTTTGTAATTGCTATTTTAAGTCCATTCAAGGCTAATTATTCAATATAGAAAGTTTGGTTAATATTTGATTCAGAGTTTTCAACGCTTTATTTCTAATTTTTCATTGTATTTCCTAATTTTACTATATTTTCAGAGTTTCCTTCACCTGTACAGACCCGTACATTCTTAGAAGGCTTTCTCATTCATGTTTTCATGTAGTATTGTGAATTAGCTTCCATTTTCTTCCATTTAGGGCTTCCAATATTCGTTTTGGAGGGAGAAATACTAATTTTTTTGTAGCAGCCTCTGTAACAGATTTATCACTATTTTGTGATTAAAAAAAATGTAATTTTTGTCTTCCCACCTACTGTAAAGCCATGTGACTCGGTGGGAAGACTTGCATGCATGTATATTATGTGTGGAATGAAGTTTCTTGGTGAGGGGGAGTCTTTAAGTTTGAATTCTTACGATGCCTAGGTAGAAAATGTTAAGTTTTTATGTGAAAATGCTGGTTCCAAGTTGTCTTTTCATGAATTTGTGTTGGGATTGAGTTTAGAAAGGGAAGGTCTGAGCGGACCTAGGGAAACATGTTTTATGTTTTGGTTTTGTGTATTGTGGCTGTTTGAGTGAAGATCTTAAGAAACCCTAGATTTTACGAGGGAAAATGAGGGTTTGTTGGAGCAGCAGGTTAACGGACTTGTACAGAGTATTTGACTAGAAAAATTATGGTTTTGAAGCACAATTTGTGACTGTCTAGGAGATCTTGTTATGAAAAGAAGTTTAAAGGTGGGTTTGTTTGTAAAATTGGGCTAGTTCTTGTAGCCCTTGAGCATGATACCTTGATGTTTCTTTAAGCTTTGGCAGATGAATCTTAGGTGGAAGCTTGGATATGTCTTCTTGATGAAGTATGAATGTTATTTGGATGATCAATGGATGTTTTTACAATTCTCTTTAAGGAATTGGTGTTTTAGTTGTTCAGTGGTGAATTGGAAGACTATAGTGCTGACCTTATGGAAGCTGGATTAGATATATGAACCTGAGTTGGTTTCTTGGTTCTTAAGTCTGAATTTTTATTCCTCCACCCTGCTCTACATTAGTTGATATGCCTTCAAAAACATTCATTTATTTGAGAATTCATTTGGGAAGCTAAAGTGATAAAACCCAAAAACATGGTTTGTATGGCTACTAGAGTAGACCTAGTTGAAAGGAGATAATTGTCAAGATAGATAGTTGGGGTTTTGCAAATTACTTGGGACTAATCTAAATGTGTTTGGTAAAAGATTCTAATCCCTTTCTGCATCAATTTATTGTTTTGGTTGAGTCATTTTGTGCAGGGAAGTCAAGAATGCAAAGGTGGAGTTGCTGCTATAGAGCCAAAATCTGAGTTTTTAATAAAAAAAATGAAGGTTTTATGCAGGGTATGGAAGAAATAATGAATGCATTTATAGGGAAATGATTCTAAACACATTTTTAGACATAATAAGGCATGATCCAAGTGTTTTCCGGAGTGTTTGAGGTTTCTTAGAGTGAAATACTTGAAACCCTCACTGATTTTTGGGGTTCTTTAAAAGCAAAGAAGTTGGGACAGAAGACACGTGTTCCAAAATAAGTGTATCTGAAAATGATATATGTTTTTAATGGCCAAAATGGGTACCCTAAAATTTATTTATCTTGTAAAGATTCATTGTGGTTTGCATGTTACACCCGGTTTAGTGTTTTAGCACTTACAAGCAAATTCAGTCTTCTAGTGCAAACAATTGTGAAATTTGATTAAACAGTGTTGTAAGGAGGTGTTTTAGCTTTTTTCATGTCAAAATAAAGATGAATAAAGTGTACCAAGGTCTGGTAAAATTTTGGAAGCAAGATTTGAAGGTTAGGTGTTTTTGTGCCTTGTGAAAAGTTGCAAAGTCATGCAACTTTCGTTCTCCAATTCGTCTGACCAAACGAAATGTTCCAACGTGTCTGAATAGGAATTTTTACACTATGAATGGTCCTCTTTCACACCCAAAAATGCGGAATTTCTTTGAGCTACATTCAACCAAATCGATCCCTTAAGGGACCAAAGGGCAAAATGGCTGCAAACTTCAACATGAGGTTACTTGGACACCGTGATGCTTAGAAAATTCTTGTATGATCCTATGGGATCGAGTTGGGCCCCTCTAAAATAACCTCTCTCAGTTTTCATTATCTCGGAGTGGTTTTTTCGTAGTGTCCAATTTTCAGTTGATGGAAAAAGTGTCAAATGGAAGCAGTGAAAAGTTGCAAAGTGGTGCAACTTTCGTTTTGCAACTCGTGTGACCAAACGAACTATTCCAACGCGTCTGAATAAGCATGTTTATGCTAGGAATGGTCCTCTTTCGCACCCAAACACGCGGAATCGCTCCGAGCTACGTTCAACCAGATCGATCCCTTAAGGGTCCAAAGGGCAAAATGGCTGCAAACTTCAGCATGAGGTTACTCGGAAACCGTGATGCTTAGAAACTTCTTATGCGATCCTATGGGATCATGTTGGAGCCCTATACAATAAACTCTCGATTTTCATTATCTGAGTGGTTTTCAAGTAGTGTCGGTTTACTGAGTTGATGGAAAAGTGTCAAATGGAGCGTTGGAAGAGAAGTTACCAAAGTGGTGCAATTTTTGTTCGCGGCAATGGCTGACCAAATGAAATTTGTTCCAGCGCTGTCACGAATAGGCATGTTTTATGCTAGGAATAGTCTATTTCACACTCAAACATGTGGAATAAGCTCAGAACTCGTTCAGTCGATCCTTAAGGGTCCAAAGAGGAAAATGGTACCAAACTTGACATGAGGTTACTTTCGGACAAGTGATGCTTATAAAATTATCATCTTATCCTATGAGATCATGTTGACCCCTCTATAATAAACTCTCTCGGTTTTCGTTATCTCGGAGTGGTTTTCCCGTAGTTTCCAGTTTTCAGTTGGTGGAAAAAGTGTCAAATGGAAGCAGTGGAAAGTTGTAAAAATTAGTGCAATTTTAGATTCACGCAGCTTCATTGACCAGCAATTTCCAGCGTCACGAATAGGAATGTTTACACTAGGAATGGTCCTCTTTTGCACCCAAACATGTGGAATCACTCCGAGCTACGTTCAACCGGATCGATCCCTTAAGGGTCCAAAGGGAAAATTTCCTACAAAATTTAGCATGAGGTTACTCGGACAAGTAGCGCTTATAAAATTATCGTCTAATCTTATGAGATTGTGTTGGACCCCTCTACAATAATAACCTCTCGGTTTTCATTATCTTGGGAGTGGTTTTCCGGTGGTCATTGTCGGTTTTTCAGTTGATGGAAAAGTGATAAGCGGTGGAAAGTTGCGAGGTACGGTACATAATTTTAGTTCTACAGCTCATGTGACCAAGCGGATTGTTCCAACATGTTCAAATAGAATTTTACACTAGGAATGGTCCTCTTCTTTTAAACCATGAGAATCATCAGAGCTATGTTCAAAGCGGATGTCGATCCTTTAAGTCAAAGGAAAAATAGCTACAAAATTCAACATGAGGTTGTCGGACAAGTGATGCTTAGAAATTTCTTGTCGATCCTATGGGATCACGTTGGGCCCTCTACAATAACTCTCTTGGTTTTGTTATCTGAGTGGTTTTCGTGGTGTCAGTTTTAGGTTGATGGAAAAGTGTTAAATGCAAGCAGTGGAAAGTTGCAAGGTGTGCAATTTTGTTCTACCTTTCGTGTGACCAAATAGGCTACATTCCAGCATGTCAGATTAGGCATTTCACGTAGGCATGGTCCTCTTTACACCCAAACCTGTGAAATGCGCTCGAACTCGTTCAATTTGGATCCCGGTCCTTAGGGTTTGGTGTATTATGTTGAAATAGGCCATTCCTCCTATTGTTCAGGCTGTGTCTCGGTGATATGGGCCTAATGTAACTTGAATTGTGGTAGCTTGATATACAGAGTCTATTATTGCTAGGGTTCAATTTGTATGATTTTGAAAAAAGAAGCCAATTGAGTAGAGTTATCAACATTATTCGTAAATCATAAGAATTTGTTTAGTACACTAGCCATTTTGATGCCTTCTTGTAGTCTCAAACATTATTTTGTATCATTTTTACATTGGTTTTCAAAGTGGCAGCTTAATATAGCTCCATAATACAAAATCTGGTTCATGCTGATTTTCACGTGAAAAAAATGTGAATCAAATCATGTTGATGTGAAAAAAAATCATGAGACCATAGCTTGTGGTGCAAGAGCACCTAGGTCATGTAATGCCTTCAAAAGGCTAAGTTTTCAAAAATGTATTTAAGTCCATGTAATGCCAAAATTAAATGTAATCAAGGCATGAAAAAGCACAAAGTGTAATATTGTCAAAATGCTAAATATGTAAAAGAGAGAAAAAGAAGGAATGTGAAGAGACAAAACAAGAAAATCAAGAAAATCAAAGAAGAGGACGAATCATAGGTCATTCAAGGAAGATGAATAGGTAGTTGATGGTTGGAAACTTCTTTAAAAGCATTGTAAAGGCCGAGCAAAGAGATCATTGTATTTTGGAAGAATTAAATTAACAAAGAGTTCCCTATTTTAGCTTATTTTATGTGTTTTTCAGTTGTTTCTTAACTTGTACGGACTGTGCAAGAGTTTAGGGTTCAAATTTAGATTGTTTCTAGTAGGTTTTGGAATCACCATTTGTTTGCATCCATTTGGGAAGGAATCCAATAAATTTATTGTTTTTTTGAGCATTCTTCTTATGGCTCGGTCTGAAATCCTGTGCATTGAGTTTTGAGAGTCTTATAAGGCATTTCCACACTACTCCACCAATGTAGGTTAGGTAGATTGGTGCAGTAGGTTAGGAATAGGTTATTTTTTATGTTTTGATGTTTGTGAGTGGAGGAAAAAGCAAGAATACCTTGAAGGAGCTGCTGCTACACAGGAAATTTTGAGTTTTCCAGTCAAAATGAACTGTTTCCAGCATGATAGTGGAGAAAGAACAAGTGAATGGGTTAGAAGATGTTTCCAAATGCCTTTTCAAATGTATTTTGACATGTTCCAATGGTTGACCGGAGGTTTTGAGGTTTGCATGTAGCCTACATAGGAAACCCTCATTGATTTTTGAGTTTTTCACCCTATAAACAAGGGTTTGTCAATATAATGTCAAAAGGAGTCTTTTAATCCCTAAAAATGGATAAATTGGGAGTTTTATGTTATGTATAATGAATTTTTTGAGGTTTTAAGTGTTTTGGAAATGTTTGAAGGGTGTCTTCTTTGAAAATCAGGCCTATTTTAGTAGCCTTTTTGACAGAGTTCAGACTAAAAACTGCTTATTTCTTCAATATAAGTTATTCTGAGTTTTTGATATGAGGACATGGGCATTAAGAGGTCTCTAAATGTGTTTGGATCTTGGGTTTTGAAAATAGTGTGTTTGGTTTACCCAATTTAGGGCATGAATGTCTCATTGAGAAGTAGTGCCTTGACTGCTCAGAGAATAAAAGTCTGACCTAACAGTGATTGGTAAGTTGATTTTGGGATAATGTTGTCTAAATGATGGTGTTAGGGATGTATGGAGTCTTGGACAGGGTTTAGAAGTGAGATATGTTGTTTTGACAGTTGGACAGTGAGGAGACTTGGTGTAAAATAATACATGAAATTGTAAGTTTAGTTAGAACAAAGTTAAGAGAGCAAGTTCCTGATTTGTATCAGTTGTAATAATGATGTTCACAGTGCTTGATGGTCTGGTAAAAGTCTGAAAGCCAATTGTAATGATGGATTGACTATTTGGGACAAGTTGAATGAATTTATTGAATGGAAGAGTGCCTTGTTGAAAATAGTGTTTTTGAAATGCATGTTGATCTAATTGATTTAAACAAAGTTTTCTAAAATGGTATTTTGATTTGAATGAGTCAATTGGAATATAGATTTGTGGAAGGATGAATGATGAATGATAAGAGAATTTGAGTGGATGAAAAGTAGATTTCTGATGAAATGTTGAAATTTTGTTTGATCTTCTCCAAGATAAGTTTGGGACAAGAGTCCCCTAAGTTGTTGAGTGGTTTGGAAATCTTTGTATTGCATCAGCTTTTTGCTTACTATTATGCTTTGATAGATTTTTTCCAAGCATCCATAGCTTGTTCGAAAGCACCTATTTTAGGCTTTTAGCCATAGCAACAAGTTAATGAACTGTTTGATAAAATGCTTTGATAGACATGTATGAAAAATGTGTTAGCATAGACAAGGTAGTGAACTCTTTGAAAAAATGCCTCAAAGAAATGTGGTTTCATGGTGATGGAATGGCATGAAAAATTCCATGACAAGAAAATTCCTATGGATTGTCATGGCATTCTATCACCATTGAGACCACATTTTTGCTGCCTTTTCTATGCTATTGATTATTAGTATGCTTTGATAGATTTTTTCCAAGTATCCATAGCTTTTTTGGAAGCGCCTATTTTAGGCTTTTAGCCATAGCAACAAGGAAGTGAATTGTTTGATAAAATGCTTTGGTAAACATGTATGATAAATGTAGTAGCATAGACAAGGTAGTGAACTCTTCAAAAAAATGCCTCAAAAAAATGTGGTTTCATGGTGATGGAATGGAATGACGAATGCCATGAAAAGAAAATTGCTATGGATTGTCATGGCATTCCATCACCATTGAGACCACATTTCTTTGAGGCTTTTTTTCAAACAGTTGCTGCCTTTTCTATGCTATTGATTAATAGTATGCTTTGATACAGGATTTTTCCAGCATCCATAGCTTTGGAAGCACCTATTTTAGGATTTTAGCCATAGGAACAAGTGAACTGTTTGATAAAATGCTTTGGTAAACATGTATGATAAATGTAGTAGCATAGACAATTGAGTGGCTGTTTGAAAAAAATGCCTCAAAGAAATGTGGTCTCATGGTGATGGAATGCCATGACAATCTAACAATTTGCTTGTCATAGCATTCCACCACCATGAGACCACATTTCTTTTGAGGAATTTTTTCAAGCAATTCATTCTATGTTATTTCTTACTATTATGCTATGATAGATTTTTCACAAGCATCCATAGCTTGTTTAGAAAACTACTGTTTTGGAAAACTTGGCATAGCAGCAAGAAATGAGCTATTTGATAAAATTCTTTGATAGACATGTATGAAAAATTTGTTAGCATAGACATGGTAGTGAACTCTTTGAAAAAATGCCTCAAAGAAATGAGGTCTCATGGTGATGGAATGCCATGACAATCAAATGCTTTTGATTGTCTTGGCATTCCATCACCATGAGACCTCATTTCTGGTAGCCCTCAAAAGTCTTGCCTGTCTATATTAATGCTACTATTATGCTTGATAGATTTTTTTCCAGCATCCTGCTTGTTAAAGGAAATCCTTGTTTTAGGCTTTCAACCATATATGAAAGGCAACTTGAACTATTTGACAAAATGCTTTGGTAGACATGTATGAAAATGTGGTAGTATAGACAAAGGCGTTAGGCTGTTTGAAAAATTCCTCAAAGAAATGTGGTCTCATAGAATGCCATGACAAGCAAATGTAATTGGAAGTTGCTCCTAGTTATTAGTTATGCAATGTGAAGTAATTGCATAGCTGCTTAGGTTGACTTTGTAAAAACTATATTGTAATTGAAATTTTGTCATCTATCAACATCTAGTTATTAGTTATGAAATGTGAATCAATGCTTTGAGTTTGAAAGATGTGCAATGCAATGTAATCAACGTTATGAATATAAACTACAAAAATCTATTTTTTACTAAGTTACCCGATTAGGTTTTGGAGTTGGGGTTAGGGTTGAGAACCCGATTCGCCGATTGAAATTTTTTTTTGGGGAGGTTAGATTTAGTTTTGGGTTGGTAATACAAAAACATATAAAAATTAGAAATATATACATATTTGCAGCATTAATCAAGTTAGGAATACACCACCATATTAATAGTCAAATAACATGGCAAAAATACACCACCACTTTCATAGTGAAATATTAAAGTATTAGTGATCTACTCGAATGTCATGATACAAAATTATAAATTAAAGTTAAAACATAAAAATTTCAAGTGTTTACAATCAACCATTATTGATCATTGATCAATTTGAAAAGTGTGAACATTTTTCTGTGTGGAAGGAAAACAAGAAAACAGTGTTACATAATTATTTACATTGTGAAAGAGCCAAAACCTTTTTCTTGCAGATCATAGAAGAATCTCAGTGATTTTTTGGGTGTCCTTGCCTTGGAACGGAACTATCCTGAGCCATGAATGATTGACCAGGAACTGTGAGAAAGAAATAAGATAAATCATGCAACTTGTTGCAATTTCTTTCCTTGGGAAAAAGGGTAAAGTTTGCTTTTCAGGGAGAATCTCCTTTAGAGTTTGAACGCATTGATAATTTTCAAGATAGAATTAGCCAAATATGTCATCTAGGTTTGAATCTTTTAGGTAAAATGTTTGCTTCTTAAAATTTTGTTCAAAATTCAAGATGCAGGCTCTCCTCCCTTAGGGAAGAGAAGGCCTATCAAACCTAACACTCTTATGCAACACTTCTTAAGTTCTTGTTGATGTAGTATTAGATGCGAAGTTTCAAAATAGGCATGGTTATATAAATTCTCATCTCATGACTATCATTGCATCAAATTAAGAATTTTCAATCCTTTATGGTCTAGATAAGAGAAGTATGGAGTAGTGTTCCAATGCTAAAGTCTTATTGTGAATCTCTTTGCTATGAGTGGTTCAAAAATGAGGAATCTGTCTTCTGCACCAAATGAGAAATATTCACAATATGTTCTAGGAAGGAATAAGTCCATAAGATCAAGTATGCAAGAACTGAGAATTGCAAAATTGGCTTATGTTTGACTTCCACACAAAATTTTTCACACTTTTCGATGTTCACACATAAGTCAAAAAGTATATGTGCGTAAGTTGTAAAGTATACACTTGAATACATGTAACTCATATCTATTGAACCATGAATTTATAATGCAAATATGGACACCATCGATAAAAAAGATTTGTATTAAAAGAAAATAGCCATGTACGCATACATCAATATATGTCGATATAAGTATAAAATATAGTTACAAAATAGCCATATAGGCTTAGGAGAATGCCACATAGGCATACAATGTCAAATATATCCAATACAAAATATGTACAAAATTGCCATGTAGGCATACAATAAAGGGCTCTGCATTCAAAATTCATTTCTCTCCATGCTCTGGTTCAAATACAATTTTCTTTCCCTTTGCTTGGCGATCCGATGGTGATAAGCCTGTCACCTGTTTCTGCTGTGCTCGAGGAGTGCTCCTGCTGCTCCTCCTAGTGTTTAGCTCTTGGTGAAGTTTTAACTGTTACAATAAGAAGTAAAGACATTAATATATAGAAATTACATTATAAAAATTGATATATTTAACAAAATAATCACTTACGGCCATCTCACAATCACTCTCCTCGATGGAAATATTTGCACACCGATGTTGAGACATGCTCAAGCCCTGTATAAACCATCCAAATAGGAATTAAACTATGAATCAATAATGGCTTGATTTTTCACTAGAACTAGTTCATCTATAACAACGAATGTAAATTTAAATTTAGTAATTTTCCTCATACCTCCCCTATCAGAGCCATCGAGGATTGTATAGCGGAGGAAACACCAATATCCATTGCCCTCGTAACGTTTGGTGGTGTTTCTGTCACCAACATCTGAAAATAAAACAACAAATTATTCAATCACAAAGTTACAATAGCGATCCATGTGATGACTTATAATGTATGAGATCTTAATGAACAAAATTTTGTGTACAAAGTATTAAACTATATATATTTCTCGACATTAGTTATCAAATTTGAAGTACGTTTTGAGTTTGAATGATGCGGGAACAAAATAAACCAACAATATGAATATAAACTACACAAATCTATTAAACTTAGAATTCATTGCTTAAGTTCTCTTTATTCTATATTACTCCGTGTATTTGATCAAATTCCATCGGGTAATTCAGGGAGGTGTTTTCTTGAAACCTCCAATATTAGCATGTTCAACATCCAAAATCACATATTAAAATACCATTCAGAAAACAATGCTATTAACATGTAATAAATTTATAATTGTTTACTAGTTACATACCCCACTTATAGGTGTACTGTAAAAATAAGTAGGTGTATGACTGGTGTATCCAGTCTCTACATTGTGACCCTGCAATTTTATTAAAAAATAATAAAACTAACTAGTTAATCTTGGTGATTTCACAATAAAATTTAATAAATTAAATTCAATGAACATGCTGAATTTACCCGAGTGTCAATGCCATATGCATCATGAAAATTTTGTAGCCATCCTCCATCCTTGTAGATGCATTACGCATTAGGTCGCGAGTAGCATATGATCCCGGCAGAAGCACCCTCCGAAAGCTTCCAGGGTCGATCAACAAGTCGCCCCACAAGATTGTCACACATGGGTTCGAAGGCCACCACTTAAAGACTCCCCTGGATGGCGCTGTACAATAGGGCTAGTGTGATGGACGACACTTCGGGTCAAAGTTGTGATCACCTGCAATGTCTCTATGCCTGCACTTCCTCGCAACCAAAATCATCACACCGCCATGAGGCGCTCTAGCCAGAGGTCGCCTCCTTGCCACGCAGGGATCCGACCGCACCGAAAGCCTATCCCGCTGAATGGGGACCCCCACCTCTCCCCTAGAACTCCCTCATATCAAAATAATTTGAGATTTGGTTCAATACAAACTCACTGTATAGTTTCCTAAGAAAATATTGGGGGACTTCACAATTATTACATGGTGGGTAATCAAAGACCATATACCATCTTTCATAAAAATGGTTCTTAATCTCTTGGTGGTGGCACCAATGAATAGGAAACCTCTTTGCATTGAGGGTAAGATTTTGATTTGTTTTAGGGTCAGTGAATAGAGAGCACAAATCACCTTTAGTAATTTTTAAATCTTTACTTGTTTATATGATAGTTTGTTTGCATAATATGCCCTAGCTGTCTGCCTCCTATCTTGCCATCCAGATATTTGTTGGGTGATTGCATCTTACATTTTTTAACGATTTTCAATGAATTTTCTAGAAGCATTCTCTTCGGTGGTTGAAGCATTTGGATCACTCAACCTACTGATAAGATCCTCAAGTTGTTTTCTATTGTTCTCAATTTCACTCCTCAAATTTTCTTGAGTGCCAGGAGGGTGTTGAGAGAATGGTGGGGGAGGTTGATTTTGTTGTTGAGGTTGATTTTGTTGAGGATTTTGTTGTTGAGGATTTGCCTCTTCTTGTTGAGGATTTGCAGGATTTCCTACAATTTTTTTTAAAAAATCAAATCTAACCTAAAACAAACAAAATCAATTTTAAACTAACAAACTCAAAACAAATAGCAAACAATACTTATCTCTCGCATCTCTTCGTTGTTGTGGCGCCATATTTGCCAAGAAAATCCAATTGCTGTTGATGAAATATGTAGAAATCCTTCCTCCTAGAATGCGAGCATGAAAATGAGGGTTTTTGGCCGTGGGCAGAGCTGAGAAACAGTAAAAAACAAATGATATAGATTTCACTTTTTTTTTTTGCTTATAAAATCACATAACGCGAGTGCGTTATAACGCGCTCGCGTTATCTCTTTTCAATTTTTTTTTCCCATTTGGCCACAAAAGTGCGACCAACTTCATGCACCCACTGCATTATTAAGTATTTAAATCCCTTACTTCATTATGTTTATTAGAAACCTATTATGTATTAAATATATAAGTTATTAAATTCCCTTAACTTGATCATACCCATTCAATACCCATTTTAACCTCAAACTGAAGCATACGGAGGAGGAAAGGTAAAACCATGTAGGAACAATTCCAACATCTAGGAGTTATCCCCTCCTAAACCCTCCCCCTATGGACTTGAAGTCACAGGGGCATCCTTCACCCAAGGACCGCCAACGTTCCCGCTTCCAAATAGGTCAAAGTTACACATAGTTCTCCTCACAAATTTTCTCAAGGATGCCCATGCATAGGTTTCCCCATAATCAAGGTTTCACTTCCCTTTAAGTATATTGAGGTCTTGGAGCAAACTCCACCCAGTTTATTTATAATCTTGTTTGAACATCTCGAATCTCTTATATTTTCTTCTCATTGACCAAGCCCGACTAGGCTTGTTACCTAATACCAAATTACCTTGGTTCAGACAACCCATAGGGAATCATTTCCATTTGAAACTTATATAATAAGTTCAATATTGAGGTTCTTGTAAATTCAAGGGGTCAATAGATCTATTTTGAAGAACATCCAATAGTATATATAAACTTGTTTAAAGTTATAATCATTGTTTGAATCCTACTTAATAGAGTTGACAACACTATGTCCCCTAGACATTTATATGAAAACATAATCCCCTTAATATTATTATTAATATTCTTGATCATCTAAATTCCTTGACCTTATGGTGCAACCCCACACTCATAAAGTCTATTTAATAGGCTAGATATATATTATTTATACTTGTTGTTTAATCTAAACCGGATCTTAATGGTCATTAGTAAGATATCAAGAGATGTTACACAAGAGTTATCTCAAAACTTGACCTCAACTACCTTGTTAAATTAAATGGTAGTTAACTTCCAATCGTTATATAATCTATCTAATAGTTCATTATAGGTATGATAATAATTTCAATGTCAAGGTTCTCATGTCTAGGCAATTGATAAACATCATACAGTCATATAAGGTGTTTACCATGGTATCAATGGATTATCGAAAGTATCGAGTTTCAGTGTTAAAGATGTGTTAGGTAGAGTATGGTTGTAATGCTATTAAATGGAATCACCCTTACAATATTATGCAACCAAGTGCCAAGGATCATATTAATTATATATATAATTTGTGGTTCATATTATAAGATTATCTTTTAGCTAAAGATTTGATCTAGGGCTCTTTGCCACCTTGGTTTAGCTAAAGTCTCAATATAGAGATGTAATGGGCTTAATTTCTACTCGAAATTCCAATCACCTGGATATTAACCCTAAGTGGTTATAGTAAATTCTTGATTTATGAACTTCTCATAATCCAAACTTTTCAAGTTATTGAGCACCATACTAATATTGGTTACCTCTAGGTTTTGATTCCCAATTACTTATAAAAATATTAATTTCATTAAAGATCATTAATATATTATTTAATAAATATAATTGTCCAACCTTCCAATTTAGTCATTTTCTTTTATGGCAGCAAGTCTAGTATTCATGGCAACACTAAAGGCTCTTGCTAAAGCCATTAGATTAGAATGCGGCCCATATTATGCATTTGTTGTTTTAAATATACCTGGGCCTAAATATCATTCAGAAGTTAATGGACAAAATCATAAACAATATATAAATTCAAATGACTGTTATCACCAGTTTGCATACAAGTTTGTTTCATATTCGTGATTCCCTTCTAAGAGCAATAGTGTAATCCTTATAAAAATCACAACTCTAATTTTGAGGAACCTTGTATATGTTTCTTATGCCTTATAGAACAGGGTGAATAAATAAGGATACATTGACTTGTAGTTTTAGCAATTACTGTTAGTTTATGGGTTACTTTGTTCCCAACTAGTCTTAAATGAACATCCACAGGTAATTATAAATATTTTCCCAAGAGTGGTGCTCAGAAATTGATTCTCACAAACATTCCAAACCAGGATACCCTGCGCAGATAGAGAGCAGCGAAGGAACCTGCAACAGTGTCTGAACTCGAACTGGCACCTTGAAGACCTTCCCAACCAGCCAACAAAAGCACGAATTTGACTTCTACTACACCTTCCTTCCTTAGACATTTGTACCACGTTCCCTTGTGCTCTTTTTCGCAAATCCATTTTGTGCATATTCTGTAAAACGTCACCCAGCTGTCATGCCATTCTCTCTTTCAAGCCTCCAAACAACCATGCCCCACCCTCAATCCACCTCCTATTCACCTTCACTGCTCCTTTTCCTCTAAAATATCATGTGAATGTCCAAGAAAGGGATCGTGTGAGGGTTTTAAAAGATTTCCCATATGCCTCTTTTCCTGGACAGTCAAGACTGGAAGACTATATCGTTTCAATGGTATGATAAGAACTAACTACTTCCCAAATTTTCCTTTTCCTGCCCGAGTTTCCTCCCCCTCGATTCTCTCTTCTTCTTCTTTCTTTCTCTCGCTCTTCTGTACATTCCTCTCCTTTCTCTCTCTTACTGTCCAAAACGTCTCTGCAACTTGCTTCCCTCCAATCCGCACTTTCCTTTTGTTTTTCTCTCAGCCAAAATGCCTCCATCCTCTATAATTCGTTGGGTATCCACACCCTGTTCCAACTCTCATGCCTCCATTCTTCCACAATGTTTCCTGGTCGTGACCCTCGCTTCTGCTCTCCTCTCCACAAGCCTACGCTTCCCATCCAAAAAGATTGTGTGTCCAAATGAAGGGGTACAGGGCTTTTAAGTCTTCCACGAACCTCTTTATCCACACAACCTGCACCACTTCCACCGTCCATTGATAGGGGTGCCATGCTTACTAATGGCACGAAAACCTGTTTCATTTCATCCATGTCACGCTCTCTTAATTTGGGTTGTCTCCTACGGTTCCTTTCCTTCAGGTGCCAATGCCCATTCTTTTCATTTAATTCGTACCGTTCACACCCAAGCTCGTATTTAATTCCCTCTCTGTCCCCCTTGACTGAGTTAAATGGTATTTGTTTGTTTTTCGTCCCATAGTCATCTACCGTGGAAGTGGATGACGTGGGGATGTGACACCTAAACTGCTAACTAACTAGGGTGCTAGCACCTGGAACTTCAATGAACGGCTTTTGATGTTTATCAAAGAATAGGACTGGAATTTTTGCTACTGACAGACTGGCAACTCGATCCGCATAGGTAAAACTTTGAAAAACGACGATCTTCCCTCATCGAAATTCAGAAACTAATCTCCTATAAATCTTAGCAACTTGTGTCCATACATGGAGTATGAATCATAGAATTGTGTTCAGAAACTATATCTCTTTCTCTCTCTCTTCTCTTTTCTCTTCTTCAGCTATGGGTTGTCACATTAATTTTTCAATATTTGTGTCTTTAATATTTATACCCTTGATATTGGCAGCCGACTTGAACAATATTACCATCAATGAGATTTCTAAGTTGCAAGCTATGACCATTGATGAGTACATAGATTACATTAATCCCCCAACGGTGCATAAATTTCAGGTTTCATTCCTATTCAAACATAAATTTTCAGTTATTTCCTTGAATTTATAAAATTCAACTGTGTTTAAACTTTGTTCTGTATTGTTTTGATTTTAGAACGACAATGGAGACAGCATACTCTGTGTAAAATATGAGGATCAGATATCCCTTCAATCGGGGGCCATTAACGTATGCTTTTGCAACCTTTGCCTTTCCTTTGAGTTGAATGCATGAATATGAGATAGTTTATATAGATTGTTGATTGCAGAAGAGTTTAAGGCAAAGGTCAAGAGATACTTTTAAGTACAACAGTTCGTCAATAAAAGAGTGCCCAGAGGGAAGTGTGCCCATCATAGAGATCACACATGAACGTGTTAAACGAGCGGGATCTGTGAGACAATTCTTAAACAGAAAATCACCTGTTCAACCAGATGGTCATATTCACGAGGTTTGCTACTACCCAATTATTTTTTATTTTTATATGACATAATAGAAAAATTACTGCATTTTGAAAAGCAAATATAAATTACTACCTTCAAAAACTAATTCTAAATTATTTGATCTTAAATGAAATGGATGAAGGTTTTTTGAAAAATTCACGATTAACAATTCATTATTGGAAAATTCATTTGCAATATGACAAATTTATCTCTTGAAAAATTCACCACTTTGATGGCAGTGGTGCAATTAGAAAATTTGATTTATGATAATAAAAATGAAAACATTTTTCAATATATTTTATTTTATTCTAGTAAATCAATTATACAACAATGTCAGTCATCTCTGTTATTAATGCTTAACACAGTCAAAATTATTCTTTTGTAAAAAAAATCTCAAAAAATATACATTAAAAAATATTGATGCGATGAATTATTAATTGCTAATGACCACCAAACAAATTTGTCATAAGGATAAATTGTTAACAATGAATTTCCCTCAAGCCATTATTTGCATGACCTAATTTTATCTTTAATTTGCAGTGGGCAATAGTAGACGAGTACGCTGAGGAAGTTCATCAAAGTAAAGCAATCTTTAATGTATGGCAACCTTTCGTGCAGTCTGGTGATGGTTTCAGTCTCGCTCAAATGTGGCTTTTGCACGATGGGCCTGACGAAACAATGGAAGCTGGTTTGCAGGTTTGAATTAAGAATATTGGTATTTGTAGAAAAAATGAAAATTGGTAGAAAGAATATGGTACTGAAGTGCATATATGGCCTGCAGGTTTTACCCAATCGCTATGGTGATGCACGTGTTAGATTTTTTATCTTTTATTCGGTAATGATTGAATTGAATTTCAGATAATTAAATCTTTGACATTAATATATTTTTTTAATTTTTAATTTACCATAATTTCTGCAAATGTTTAAGTTTGCCTTAAAATTGTTTGTGCAGCTAGGTCGCTACAAAAAAAATTGCTATAACTTGGAGTGTAGTGGATTTATTCAAGAAGGAAAACAAATTTATCCGGGCATGATAATTGACAAAGTTTCTGTATATGAGGGCAAACAACAAGAGTCCACCATAAGCATAAGAAGAGTACGCACAGATCTTTCTATATCTAATACTTCTCTGATTTTCTCAATAAGAAGGTTTAGAAAAGCATATTACTTACAAACCAAACTACATTTTTTAACTGCAAAAATTAATTCCATAACATTCTTTTTTTAATTATTCTTTGTAATAGTTTTTACCAGACAAACCAGTTCTATTACTATAACCATGATCTGTTTTTTCAGGAAACTAGGGGTAATAATATAGTGTGGGCAGTGTATTTACAAAACAATTTAGTGGGTCACTGGCCTGCAATACTTTTTAAGAAGTTGATATTATCTGCTAATAGAGTTCAATTTGGGGGAGAAGTATCCCTAGCTCCTGCTGCTCCAGGAACTCCACACTCAAAGACAGACATGGGTAGTGGACACTTTCCAGCTGATTTTAGTAAATCAGCTTATATCAAGAATATACAATTGTTTACTACTAAAGACGCTCTTATAACAAAAAGGAAAAGGAAATATATGGCAACTAACCCAAATTGCTATGGTATAAAAGGAAATGTTAGAAATGATGACAATTGGGGGGATTTCATATTTTATGGAGGTCCTGGAGGTGATGTTTCTCAATGCAAAAATTAAAATATTTACCCAAGATACGGTGCTGGGCCGCTGATCTGGGTCCTGGGGACACCCTGCTGTGTCTATATATATATATATATATATTTATTAATGAGTAGAATCTCTATTTCTAGAAATGCATTAAAGTAGGGTATATTTATTTGCTTCTAAATAACATTGTATATTATTTATTTGTGAAGTATGAATTAAATTAGTAATTTTATGAGAATACAAAGTATTTGGTAAACAAGATTATAAATATTTATGTTTATTGAACATTTCATACTAGTTTAAAAAAGTCTTATTGAATAAATTATAATTATTCTTTGCACTTTTAGAATTCATGAAGTGGTATTTTCAATGATATACATATTGCTACGTGTATCATCTCTTGAATGCTTTTGAAAGTTCAAAGATTGTTATGTTGTGTTTTTCTTATTGGGTTACATACTCATTAAAGACTTGTTTTATCCTTTCAACCTTCATAAGCCATGCACAAGAATCTTACAAATTTATATTTAAATTTAACATCTAATCTACATAAAACATTTGTAAATAGAGAGTTCTAGATATGGGGAAGGGATTTTTCATGGAAGCTAAATAAAGATATTCCAAAATGATTGTACAAACTACATCATGTTGGATAGAAATTTGTGACATGCCCCATTAAATGTGTTGTTTTCTTTCTCGAGGAGTAAAGCCACCTTGAGGAAGTGTTAGGAATAAAATAAATAATATTTATAACCTTTCAAGCCATACACCATACAATTATATGTTTAAATCCA
>VDFB02207436.1:0-19277 GCA_007258455.2 Sequoia sempervirens | reverse complement strand
AGCCAAACTTTTTGGAGGAAGGTTTGTTGGTGATTAAGAAACCAGTATGTTTTATTTTGCTGAATCTTCCTTTTGAATTTTCAAAGGAAATTTCTTTGAGGGTAATGGGTAATGCTTTTTGGGAGTTTGTTAGATCAGAATATTTCATTGAGGGGGGTTGTCCAACCTCTTCGAGCTGGGTATTTCTGAAAGATCGTAAAGTCATCCCAACTGAGGTTTGCATTCTTTCAAAGTTTGGGATCTACAACTAAACATTCATGTATAGAGTAGATCTTAATTGCAAGATGGATATTTGGGTAGGTTCTGAATTAGCTTTCCTTCATAGAGGATCTGGAATGGAAAATATGGCTCCTTCTCAAGATGAAGATGGGAAGTCCTCTGCTCTCTTAATTGAAAATCACATGGGTGTTTGGTCTGGCCCTCATGAGTTCTTTTCCTCTCCTTTGCACACTCTGATGTTGGCTCTTATATCACTGATTGTCTCTCAAATTCTTGATGTGGATATGCCTCATTTGGAAGATGTTACCCCTCCTTGCAAGGCTTTAGATCTATCATTACCAAATAAATAAATAAATATATATATATTTCATCTTGGCATGCACTTACACACACACACACACACACACATTATACTACGGTTCTATTTTTTAAGAAACTATGTAAAAATAACACAAATTTTAGAGATGATAACTAAAAATATAAATTTAAAAATTTAAAGAAATTATTTATATAAAAAGAGGGATTTAAATTGTTAAAAAAATAACATCAATATTTCTTACTTAAACTATTATTTTTATAATTTAAAATAGATTGCTTTTGTTGTTGATAAACTACATTTTAAACATCGATTTGAATTTTATTAAGAATTTGTAATGAAATATAAAAATATATATATAATATAGATTTTTAAAAAATAAAAAATTAGGACAAAAAAGAAAATGAGTATATTCGAGGAAGATGGTAGGAAAGTTTGCCTACCACTGATGCCCCCACTATGGGATTTAAACTCCCATGTGAGCCACATCTCCCATGGGGGTCTTGTCCCATAAGGGTCATGACCTTGCATGTGGGGACGCACAAAAGGGGTAATATCCCACTCTCTCTCTTCAATAAAAAATATCATTATTTTTTTATTGTTAATGTAAAAAATACAAAAAAATCATAGCCCATTTATATATTCTAAACACAAATACAAATAAAAATACACAGGTCTACAAACTCTACAAATCTCTAGGTTACAATTCTATAGAATGATTGGAGATAAAAATCTAACTGGAAAATGAAAAAGATATAATCAATAAAATCTAATTAATGGAAGAAAAAAAATATGCACTCATTAGTGCAGATAAAAGAATTTAAATATTATGTGTTTTGCTACAATAGAGATATAAGTATTCATCAAGTAAATCATTATAAAAAACCTATATTTCATAATGGATTGGACTTGAAAATATGCAATAATTGAACTTCTCCATTCCTCTATCACAAAAAAACTATATAAATGAATGAAAATAATGACAAATGGGATGAAAATTTATTTTAATGATTTTCTAATGATAAGGGTTTCATAATGTTTCCCTAATATCTAAGAGTTTTTATTTAATCTCATTGAATGGATGAGATTGAATGATCAACTTATTAACTCTTTAGTTATCGTAAAGCCTCTTATAATCTAATTTAATAATCTTATATCCTTGATGGGGCTCTATGAGATTAGGACCCTTCACTTAAGTTGTAACTTAAAAATTTAGTGGATTTTTATATTTTAATTTAAAACTACCTCATTTTTGCTTTTGAGTCCATCAAGTAGAAATTAACCCTCAAATTTTTCATAGGAGAAACTATGTTAAAATTTATTTTATTCAATCTACTACAACTTCAACAAAAATCATTATTTGAATAGTTTATATTCTTGAATATTGGATATTTATAATGGTCCATTTAATGTTTTAATAATTTTCCTACATAGACATAGTATTAACAAATTAAATAGATTATTCATTCATTGACTATTATAAAAAAGAGTTAGATTAAAATCATTCATAATAAGTATATCACGTGAGTATTAATTTAAATACTCTTGAATGCAAAAGACAAGTAAGAGAGCAGGGAAATCAATTGTACATTAAAAATTCAAACCCTCATTAACATTCTGGTTTGCATTAATCCTTAAACCCTTAACAACCATTAAACCCTTATCATGCATTAGAAAAATATAAACATGAGAAGCAATAATGCAAACACATCCATACACATTAGAACACTAGATTTATATGGAAAACCCAAGACGGGAAAAACCATGGTGAGGATTAGCTCACTATAATGTCGTAAAATTGCACCCTGTGTAATTTCACTTACATTTTTGCATCCACTTTAAGGTCCACTCCCTTATCCTTTGTGTAGGCTCATTTTAGCCCCTACATCAGCCTTTCTACCTCTCAAGATGCTCGGGACCCCTTTTTACCAACTACCCTTGTGTGTTAGCTTTGCATCGAACCTTGTGCTTTCTTTGTTCTCATCATTTCGTGGCATGATTTTTCTAGACACTAGCATGTTGTGTGGACACTAGAGTACTGCATGGACTTCTATATTCCATGCTAATTTCCTATGACATTTTGATTTCCAAACGGTCGTTTCTAAGCCCTTTGCCATTGTCACTTGACTTTATCAATGGCAATGGCTCAGGATGCCTTGTAATGGCTCGAGAAGCTTCCTTTCCCTCATCTTCTCTCTTTAAAAGTGGTATTTTCAATCCATTTGGTCTTCTTGGTCTCTCTCTTGAGCTCTCTCTTCTATTTATCTCTTTCTCTCAAGCTTGTACAACTCTCTCTTGCTTGCAACAACACTCTTATGTTCTTGCAGTGCTCTTGATAGCTCTCTCTCTCTCCTTATTTTGCCTACTGCATGGTGATATCTCTTTAATGATTTTCTAATGATTAGGGTTTCCAATGTTTCTCTAATATCTAAGAGTTTTATTTAATCTCATTGAATGGATGAGGATTGAATGATCAACTTATTAACCTCTTTAGCTATCGTAAAGCCTCTTATAATCTAATTTAATAATCTTATATCCTTGATGGGGCTCTATGAGATTAGGACCCTTCACTTAAGTTGTAACTTAAAAATTTAGTGGATTTTTATATTTTAATTTAAAACTACCTCATTTTTGCTTTTGAGTCCATCAAGTAGAAATTAACCCTCAAATTTTTCATAGGAGAAACTATGTTAAAATTTATTTTATTCAATCTACTACAACTTCAACAAAAATCATTATTTGAATAGTTTATATTCTTGAATATTGGATATTTATAATGGTCCATTTAATGTTTTAATAATTTTCCTACATAGACATAGTATTAACAAATTAAATAGATTATTCATTCATTGACTATTATAAAAAAGAGTTAGATTAAAATCATTCATAATAATTATATCACGTGAGTATTAATTTAAATACTATTGAATGCAAAAGACAAGTAAGAGAGCAGGGAAATCAATTGTACATTAAAAATTCAAACCCTCATTAACATTCTGGTTTGCATTAATCCTTAAACCCTTAACAACCATTAAACCCTTATCATGCATTAGAAAAATATAAACATGAGAAGCAATAATGCAAACACATCCATACACATTAGAACACTAGATTTATATGGAAAACCCAAGAAGGGAAAAACCATGGTGAGGATCAGCTCACTGTAATGTCGTTAAAATTGCACCTCGTGTAATTTCACTTACATTTTTGCATCCACTTTAAGTTCCACTCCCTTAGCCTTTGTGTAGGCTCATTTTAGCCCCTACATCAGCCTTTCTACGTCTCAAGATGCTTGGGACCCCTTTTTAGCAGCTACCCTTGTGTGTTAGATTTGCATCGATCCTTGTGCTTTCTTTGTTCTCGTTGTTTTGTGGCATGATTTTTCTAGACACTAGCATGTTGTGTGGACATTAGAGTACTACATGGACTTCTATATTCCATGGTAATTTCCTATGACATTTTGATGTCCAAATGGTCATTTCTAAGCCCTTTGCCATTGTCACTTGACTTTATCAATGGAAATGGCTCAAGATGCCTTGTAATGGTTCGAGAAGCTTCCTTTCCCTCATCTTCTCTCTTTAAAAGTGGTATTTTCAATCCATTTGGTCTTCTTGGTCTCTCTCTTGAGCTCTCTCTTCTATTTATCTCTTTCTCTCAAGCTTGTACAACTCTCTCTTGCTTGCAACAACACTCTCATGTTCTTGCAGTGCTCTTGATAGCTCTCTCTCTCTCTCCTTGGCTTGCTCAAGCATTGTATGTGATATCTCTTTTGTCTTGTGTATTTGAGCATCTTGGGATCTCTCACATCTCGTGTCTATGCATATTATTATCTTGTCTATTTATATCTCTATCTATCTATCTTGTGATATAGGTTCTCCTCCATAGTGGGTTTTTCTTTTATCACTCATTATGTCTACTCTACTTTGTGTCTTTATATTCTCTATCTATCTAGTTGTTTTAGAGGTGGAAACACCAAAACAGGGACTTGACTGAGGCAAGTCTCAAAACAACCCCAACACTTTTCCTCAGTCTTACATGTGTAGGTATCAAAGATATTCATTTGTTGGAGGCTTAATTTCTTGGTCTTTTGTAAGAATTCTCCTACTCTCCTTCTCTCACTTTATCATTTAAATTTTACTTAGTTTAATTTACTTTATTTTTGTTCTATCATTCTCTGTTACTTTCTCGTATTCCAAGAGTTCTTAGCAATCAAGGTAGAATTAGTCACTTTATTGTTTTCTTGTGAAATTATCAATTTCTAGCCTATAAAAGATGTTAGCACACCTCTGGGACATCAATGTGTCACACTGCCATCCATGTGTTGCATTATCATCTGTTATTTGATAACTCATCAACCTATTTATAAAAACTCTATGATCTACTCTTTTTGATTCTAGAACTCTTGTCACTTCAGCTCTATTCCTTATTAGTAGTCAGAAGGTAGTTTAAGGTAGTTCATTCCCTAATATTCTCTTGGTAATCAAGAGAGTCATTAGCAGTGAATCCCCCTTCTCTACACTCACAATATAAAGTAATTGCAACACCAAATATAATAGGTTCAGTTCTGGAGGGCTCACTACCCAAAAGAAAGAAGGGCTCACTTCTAGAATAGAAAGAAGAACAAAGAAGATTGTTACAATGATAAATATATCTTAGATAAATAGAAAAGTACCACCACTACACCACCAGTACATTCACACTCTCTTTGTAGAATGTAGACATCTTCTGCTCACTGCTTCCAATAGTTTTACTCATTAAAGCTTGCACTAAAATTCACATTTTCACACTTCACATCACAGTTCACATCACACACACTCTACACACATACATCCTCCATCAAATAAACATATATATACCATCTTCAACCTTAAAAACAATTTACAAGGTAAGCTATGCACCTCAATAATGAGAATTCAAATTAGGGTAGCACTATGCATTCCCACTATGCAGAGGAATGAAATCAAACCACATACCACCTTAACTCAGACCTAAATCCATACATATAAGCCATGAAACACTTCTGAAAACACTAAAGTAGTTTCAAAATTATTGTAAACACCCAAGGTCAGTCAAACTTGTGTGAAAACCATTGATCATTTGAGTACACACTTCCTTTTATCCAAATAAGACTTTCAAACCACACACAACACTCAAACATAATCTAGAATATTCCACCAATACCCTAAAATATAACAATTTCCCTTGCAACAACTTTCACCTTAAGAACACACTCATCTTGTACACCAAATTAACCTTCTACATATTGTAAGACATGAATCCAACCTTGCAAAGCCCCAAATATTGAAAAACTTAGACTAAAGATAGATATGAGCAATATAAGCATACCCTAATATTTGCAAGACCATAAACCATATTGCAAAGAAATGGAGAGTGAAACCATTTATCCCAGATAACACTTCATTCCTAGTTCACACACTAGTAAAAACAAATTTCTTTGCACAATGATCTAGGACCAAAAACTCTAGATATAACATCTTTGAACCCCTCTGATCAACATATCTAAACTACATAATTAGATCTTCAATACAAAACAAATGTGGAGAAAACACTAGAACACTACTTTGTTATACTAAACACTCTTTACCACATTGTTTCCTCTTTTATTCAACATTTCTCTAAAGCACTTTGAAACCAAGCACCACAAACATCATTTCCTCATCTACAACACTTCCTTATCACAACCAAGTCAACTACAATAAAACAACTCATCCATACATATTCCTATCAAGGAAACACTATAGGTTTACACAAGTGAGACTACTAATGACAACATAATGCAAGAAATAAAAGCAACACTAAGGTTAACATACATACAACAACATAGACCTATTGCAATTATTAACAACACTGTAAGTTGCACAAAATTCCAACATAGGTATGTGGAAATATTTAGTATTTCACTCAAGTTTTCAATATATTAGTTAAATAATTTAGTGAAACTAAAATAGTTGTCATAACCCAATTTTATTGCATTTTAATTATAACATGGTAAATTGAATTATTGAGGAAAATTCAATATGCTAAATGGAAATTTTGATATTTTTGAAAAGATTGAATGAAGTTGTCTGTCATTGACTATATGATCTTTTTGTATTATCTTATATATTATTATGATTTGAATGTTACTAATGAATTTTGCAAGTACAAGTGTGTGCAGTTGTAGGTTGATAGGTTGAAGGACAAGAACATAGTTGAAGTAGGATTGTTTAGCCAGATCAAATGGTAAGTAAGATGGAATCTAGGTGCAGACACCACAAATACCATGATAATTTTCATTTGAACCTTTTGCATATAGAAGAACTTAATTACATGATTCAAATTGCTCCAATGATTGAAAATGAATGGCTTGTAGAAAAATTAAACCCACGATTTCATGTTTAAATTGTTTACCTTAATTTTTTGTTTTGATAATTTGGAAGAAAATGATAGTATGTATTCTAAAGTATGATTTAAAAGGATAATAATTTCATTATATGAAATTAAGTAAAAGAAAAGCCCCTTTTTGTTTAAATAAATTGATGCTCGAAATTAAATAAAAATTCTTTTATTTAATTAAATGCTAGTATATGAAACACATAAACCTCTTCAAACCAATATTTGTGTGTGTGTGTGTGTGTGTGTGTGTTTGTGTGTGTGTTTGTGTGTATGAATATAGATATATATTAGCTTTCCTGACTTTATCATCTCAAATTTGATCTTTAGGTTTTGTATCTTAGCTTGCTTGACTTTATCATCTCTTTCATAGATACTTTCTAGCTTCTTGCAAATATCACTAGCATATTTGAGATTAATAAATTTCACAAGTTGAGTATTAGAAAGACCACTCAAAAGAACATACCTTGCTTTATCATTATTCTCATAGGCCTTGATCACATCATTAATTCTCAGACCATTTTTTGGCCTAGTATATCAAGATTCAACAGACTTCCAAACTACAAACCCTAGTGAAACAAGGAAATCTTCCATCTTGGTCTTCCATAATACATAATCAGATCCATCAAATTGAGGAGCGTCCTTTTGCACCATCCTAGATCTTCCTCAAGAAATTAATCTTTCTTCCAATGAACCTTTCTTTCATACCAATTGTTGAATGCAGAAGAAAATTAAGAGGGGTGAATTAGTTTTACATTAAAACATCAAACCCTTATTAACAATTAGATCTACATTAATCCTTAAACCCTTAACAACCATTAAACCCTTATCATACATTAGTAGAATATAAACATGAGAAGCAGTAATGGAAACACATCCATACACATGAGAAAATCATATTTATGTGGAAAACCCAAGAAGGGGAACACCTTGGTGATGATTAGCTCACAATGTAAAGTAATTGCAACACTGAATACAATAGGCTCACTATCAGAGGGCTCACTGCCTAAAAAGAGAAGGGCTTACTACAAATGGATCACTACCAGAATAAAAATAAGAAGAAAGAAGATTGTTAGAATGATAAATGCATCTCAGAACAACAAAAAAGTTCCACCACTACATCGACAACTGGTACATTTGCACTCTTTGTAGAATGTAGACACCTTCTTCTCATTTCTTCGAGTAGTCTTAGTAGTTAAAATCTCACACTACTCTTGTTATGAAATAACTTGCACAATAGAAGAATATGATATGAAATATGCTGCAAATACTTGATGATAACTCAGAATAACAAGCCACTTCGAGGGGAAAACCTCCAAATATCTCTAATGAGAACACACTTCACAACTTGATGATGAAATAAGACTCACAACCTCCTATATATACCTATTTATGCCAAGGATATCACCAAGGCCGACTTAGACACACCTATATAAGACTTAGGCTGACCTAAACAACTAAATAACAATATACTAATGATAATATGACTTAATAGAGAGTTAAGATAGCCACAAGCCGACTATTCATAACCTGATGTACACTAATATTAAGGGCGTAGCATGCCCCCCTTCTTCAAAGAAGAATTGTCCTCAATGCTAATCAAGTTTGGAAACTTTTGAATGAACTCCTCATCTTCCCATGTGGCATCTTCAACTGGTAAATTCTTCCATTGGATGAGATACTCAGTGATAGTTCTATTCCTCAGCTTCTTTGTGCATGTTTGACGAATGCACTTTGGTTCCAAAATGATTCTTCCTTCTTCATCCAGCTCAGGAAGTGTTGTTTGAGTGGGAATATTATGCCCAATTACCTTCTTCAAATAGGAAAACATGAAAAACTGGATGTATCTTTGTTGTAGGTGGCAACTCAAGCTTGTAGGCAACACTACCGATCTTCTGCAGATGATTTGGTATGGACCATAATACTTTGGTGACAACTTATTATTCTTTCTTTCTTTGCTTTAGTGAGATTTGCTTATAAGGCTGCAATCGCCAAAAGAAAGACCCAATCCCCAACTTCAAACTTCTTTCACTCTGATGTTTAATTACTTTATTCATTTCATTCGATTTTGTGCCATGGCTAAATTCTCCTTGAGTCCTGAAAGTACTTGTTGTTGATGAAGCAAGTGGTCTTCTACTGCCTAAAATCTTGGGGACACCTTAATTGATGATGTGATGGAAGGAGGATGATATCCATAAAGTGCCAAAAATGGAGACATTTTTGATGAGCTATGAAAAGAAATGTTATACCACCATTCCGCAAGTGGTATCCAATCTACCCACTGAGACTGTTTCTCTGAAGTGAAACAACGTAGATATCCTTCCAAACCTTATTAGCAACCTCTTGTTTTGCCCATCTGATTGAGGGTGAGGTATGAAGAGGCTAAAGAGTAATTAGAGTACCCAAACATGAGGGAATAAATCTTTCCAAAAGTGACTAGTGAAGATAGGATCCGATCACTAACAATAATAACTTTAGGTGTACCATGTAGCTTTTGGATATTCTCCAAAAGCTCCTATGCTTTGCACTTCTGGCTGTAAAAGGATGTGCTAATGCAATGAAATGTGCATATTTAGTGAGCCTATCCCAACCACCACCATGATGACATTATGACCTTTAGATTTAGGAAGCCATTGATGAAGAGTCCATGGATATCTCTTCCCATGGCTACGAATAGATAAGGGTTGCAAGAGATCTGGTGTCTTAATTGTCTCCCCTTTATGCCTTTGACACACCAAACATTCAGCCACAAATTTTTGAACATCACCCTTTAGCCCTTCCCAAAGAAATCTTGCTTGACTCGATGATATGTCTTCAAAAATCCTGAATGACCACCCACTAGAGACTCATGCAACTCTATGAGAATCTTGATTTTAAGGTTGGAATTCTTGTAGAGATACAAACGCTCTTTATACCAAAGAGTATCTCCCTTCCAACAAAACTTATCTGAACTACTAGGATCACTTTTAATTGCTCGATGAGATTACTTGTCGCAACATCATTTTCCCACTCTACTTTGGCTTCCTCCACCCAATTTGCTTGTAATATTGAAGGGCACATAATAAGGGCTTCATCTTTCTCATCCTTCCTTGAAAAGTGCATCTGCTACAATGGCCTGCTTTCCCTTTCTTATATACAATCTCAAAGTCATATCCTAACATCTTAGTGACTGTTGCTCTTAGGAAGATAGTGAACATTTCCAAAATATTTTAGGCTATCATGATCTGTCTTAACCTTGATATCTACCACCCAATAGATAAAGGCTGCCATTGTTTCCTTTGCATGGAGTATTGCTAGCATTTCCTTCTCATAAATAGGTTTTAATAGATTCTTACCTTTTAATTGAATGACTCTCAAAAGCAATTGAATTACGACCTTCTTGCATAAGCACTACTCCTATCCCATTTCGGAAGCATCACATTCCACAATGAATTCCTTGGTGAAGTCGAGGAATTGGCAAAGTACGGGGAGTTGAACCTGCCTCCTTCAATCTCTCAAATGCTGTATTGGCAGACTCATTCCAATGAAAACAATCCTTCTTCAATAGAGTGGTGAGAGGTGCTGCTATACTACCATAATTCTTCACAAATCTTCTATAGTACCCTGTCAATCCCAAGAATCCTCTCAGTTTCTTAATGGTTTTGGAATAGGCCATTCCATGATAGCCTTAATTTTTTTAGGGTCCACCTTTACTCCTTCATGTGAAACTATGTGTCCCAAATGCTCCACCTCTATAAGACCAAAAGCACACTTGGATGGCTTAGCATAGAGTTTATGATCTTCAAGTATTTGTAATGCTTGGTCCACATGTTGCAAATGTTCTTCCCAAGTCTTGTTGTAAATCAATATATCATCAAAGAATACTAATACAAACTTTCTCAAGAACTTCTTAAAAATGGAATTCATCAAACTTTGGAATGTAGATGGTGCATTGGTAAGACCAAATGGCATTACCAAAAATTCATAATGACCCTCATGAGTCCGAAATGCTGTCTTACAAATATCCTCCTCCTTAATCCGAATTTGGTGATAACCAGATCTAAGATCTAACTTGGTAAAAAACATAGCTCCATTTAATTCATCTAACAAATCATCAATGACTGGAATTGGAAACTTATCTTTAATGGTGTACATGTTGAGCACTCTATAATCTGGACACATGCACCAAGTATCATCCTTCTTACATACCATCACCACCGGTGAGGAGTAAGCACTTTGGCTATGCCTAATGATTTCTGCCTCTAGCATCTCTTCAACAATTTTTTCAATCTCACTCTTTTGTATGTGTGGATACCTGTAAGGCCTGATGTTCGGTGGTTGGCTCCCTGGGACTAAGCTGGATGGCATGATCATGATCCCTCTTAGGAGGAAGTCCTTTAGGCATATCTCTAAGAACAACTGAGTGACGATCAATTATAGCTTGCAAATCCGGATGAGTAGGAGTAATAGATTGAGAGACTTCTAATGAACATAGTTGGGCCACAAATCCATTCACTCCTTTCTTAAGCAATTTTTGCATTTGATGAGAGCTTACCATTTGTGGAGATTTTTCCTTCAACCCCTTAGCTCTACTAGCCTTCCTTCTGATTGAAATCTCATGAATAGTTCTTGGAAGTTCATCTCAATTGTTCCTAATGTAGTAAGCCATTGTACTCCCAAAACAATATCTGCTGCACCCATGGATATCGTGATACATTGGGGTATCAAGTTGATAATCTCCCATGGATAATTTAATGCTATGAAACTTCCCCTCAACAACTAACCTACTCCACCATCTCTAATCAAACTTGAAACTCGAGCTGGATATATGAAACACTTAGACTAGCAACAACTTTTGTTGTTAATGAAATTATGAGTACTACCCGAGTTGATCAACACTGTTACCTTCTGCTTCTTTAGGAACCCCACCACCTTGAGAGTTTGTGGAGCGCTGAAACCCGAGAGTGCATGACAAGAAATGATTGGTTGAGAATCATGTGATTCCTCATTTGAACTCCTTTCTTATCTTCTAGTATGGGTTCCTCCTCTTTCTTCCCTCATTGGGACCTTCAATATAAAACAATTTCTTTTTTCACTACATTTGTCCCTCGAATCAGATTTTCTATATCACAATTGAAACACAGCCCTTTTTCTCTTTTCTCCTCAATTTGTTGTGGAGTCAACTTAGTAGGTTGTGTTGAATATCTTTTCTCTCTTGTCACATTAGCCCTTTGCTTCTTAGGAATCAAATACTTCTCCTCTACCCTGCGTGCTAAGATAAAAGACTCATTTATGGAACTAGGCCTAAACATGCGTACCTCATGTTGAATGTGATCCTTGAGACCACCCAAGAATAATTCATTCAGGTTTTCCTCCGTAATTGAATCCACCCTTAAGGGTAGATTTTGGAATTGCTGAATATAATCCTAACCGATCCCGCTTTTGTTGAAGTTTCTTAGCTAGTCAGTCAAGAAGTTGTCTGCGGACGCTATTGCTATATTGTGCTTGGAGTTCTCCTCGCAAAAATTGACCATGAGACTGGGTGGGAGCCCCTTACCACGTAAATGAGCAGCTCTAACCATACCCAAATGAATTGATCTCGGTTCTAAATATAAGGAAGCCATCGTGACCTTTTGTCCATTTGGGATTTGGTGTACTTCAAAAAAATTCTCCATTTGGTTTATCCATGTTAGAGGCTCCTTACCATCAAACTTGCGCATATCCACCTTTGGAAATAAATTCCTAGATCCCATAGGAGTACTAAAGCTTGTGTTAGTAGTGGCTGACCTAGAATTCTCACCTTGGTCGCTTGAGAACTCCTTTCTTGATTCAGCTATGTAGGTGCTTAACATGTTTCGCATGTCCGACATATCTCCTCTTAGGTCACACATATCCATCTTAAGCGAGGAAATTCCTTCCTTGACCTTATTGTTAATTGAGGAAATTTCTTCCTTGACCTTATTGATTTCTTCATTATGAGAAATATCCTCGATTGTTTCACCATCCTTATCAGGAGTCTTCCCCGGAGTGACAGCATTCTTTTTACCCCTTGTTGCAGGCCCTGTCATGATGGAAACCACTAATGTTGAAATAGATCAAACAAATGAAACTTAAATTCCCAGATTTACCAATCTCCCTTTAGTATGTCTTCAAAACCCAATAAAAATCAGACTCAATTCAACAAGATGTGCTGGTGATATGCATTCCAAAAATAGTGTAGAAACCCTAATTCTGCAATAACGCTTTAATAACAACTAAATAACAATATACTAATGATAATATGACTTAATAGAGAGTTAAGATAGCCACAAGCCAACTATTCATAACCATGTACAATAATATTAAGGGCGTGAAAGCAACTCTTCTCACACTCACACCCTACATTAAAACTAATATCACACACACTCTACACACATACATCCTCCATCAACTCAACATATATATACTATCTTCAAGCTTGAATATAATTTACAAGGTTAGTTATGCACCTCAATCATGCAAATTTAAATTAGGTCAGCACTAACTATTCCGATGATGGATAGGAATGAAAGCAGAGCACATCACACCTTACCTCATACCCAAATGCATACATATATTCCAAAAAATGCTTCCACAATAACTAAACCATTTCCATAATTATTGTAAACAAGCAAGGTCAACCAAACCTATGTTAACACCATCAATCATTTCAATACACACTTCCTTTAATCTAAAGATGACTTGAAAACTACACACAACACTCAAACATAATCTATAATATGAGCATAGTTAACAAATTTCACCTTAAGAACACACTCATCATACACACCTAATTAACCTTCCACATACTGTAAAATATGAATCCAACCTTGCGAAGCACCAAACTTCAAACAACTTAGACTAAAGAAATGCAAGCATATTGTTAGATCTGCAAGAATTGAAACCATACTATGGTGAAATGTGGAGCAAAACCATTTCTCCTAGACAACACTACTTTCACAATTCACACATTAGTGAACACAATTTTTTGTGCACAATGATCTAAGAAAAAAAATTCTGGATATATCACCTCTAATCCCCTTTGATCAACATATGCTAATTGTTTAATCAAATCTTCAATAAAAAATAAATGTGGAGAAATCACCAAAAAATTACTCTAATATACTAAACACTCTTTACCACACTATTTCCTCTTTTATTCAAATTTTCTCAAAAACACTTGGAAACCAAGAACCACAAACATCATCTCCTCATCTGTAACACTTCCTTGTCACAACCAAACTAACTTAAATACAGCAACTCAACCACAAACATGCTTATCAAGAAAACACTAGAGGTTGATACTAGTGAGTCTACTAATGAAAACACAATGCAACAAATCAAAGCAACACTAAGGTTGACATAAATACAACAACATGGACCTATTGGCATTACTAACAACACTATAAGCTACACAAAATTCCAACATAGGCATGTGGAAATATTTGGTATTTAACTCAAGCTTTCAATAAATTAATTAACTAATTTAGTGAAACTAAAATAATTTTCATAACCCAATTTTATTGCATTTTAATTATAATATGGTAAATTGAATTATTGAGGAAAATTGAATATGTTGAATGGAAGTTTTGATATTTTTGAAAATATTGAAAGAAGTTGTATGTCATTGACTATGTGATCTTTTTGAATTATCTTATATATTATTATGATTTGAATGTTTCTGATGAATTTTGCAAGTGCAAGTGTGTGCAGTTGTAGGGTGATAGGTTGAAGGATGAGAACACAGTTGAAGTAGGATCATTTAGCTAGATCGAATGGTAAGATAGATGGAATCTAGGTGCACACACCACAAATGGCATGATGATTTGCATTTGAACTTTTTGCATTTATAAGAACTTAATTACATGATTCAAATTGCTCCAATGATTGAAAATGAATGACTTGTAGGAAAATTACACCCATGATTTCATGTTTAAATTTTTTACCTTACTTTTATGTTTTGATAATTTAAAAGAAAATGATAGTATGTATTCTAAAGTATGCTTAAAAAGGATAATAATTTCATTATATGAAATTAAGTAAAATCCCCTTTTTGTTTAAATAAATTGGTGCTCGAAATTAAATAAAAATTCTTTTATTTAATTAAATGTTAGTATATGAAACACATAAATCTCTTCAAATAAATAATATATATATAAATAAATAATATATATATATACATGTATGTATTTATATGTGAATATATATATATATATATATATATATATCAAAGAATAAACATAAGTGAATGTCTATGAATGTTGAAACATATAAATATATATAGTATATATTTAAATATATATACATGCATATTTATATTACTTATCAAATGAATTTGAAAAACCGATATTATCATTATCAGACTATTAGAATTTAAAAATACATCATGAGAAATATCTCATGCGATGGTGGTCTACCATCGACATTAAGGAAATATTCAAATTTTATGAGTGGGCGGCTAAAAACATTGATACCCATTATCTTTCAAAATGGCTGAAGGTGGATGCACAAGAAAACTCAAGGAAAGTAGCTATTTTGGATGATTATCATTAACTCAGAGTTGGTGAACATTCGGTTTGGGTTGAGCAATCATGGAAAAAAGTTGAAGGAAAGGATTCTCATAATATAGAGGTATTTTGGTGATTTTACATTGCATGATGTATTGTTTTATAGTTTTATCTATTTTGAATTGTACAGTTTGTGTAATTTTTCATCATTTCTATAGAATCAAACGATATTTTTATCAATTTTCCTTATGCAAATTATATGAATTGAATTTAATAAAAAAATTTACTATAAGCATGGCCATGTCAACCTTTTTCCTTGTCGGCTATGTTTGGTGCATTCTACACAAAGTATTGATAGTTGATCATGTTTTTCACTGTGAGTTTTGGTGTTGTTGTCACCCATGTGTAGCTGTTGTGTACGTTTCTTTTGAACTGAATGCATGGCTTAAAGGGAAACCTATAAGCATGTAATGTAGATTGAAATGACTCTTAATTCATCATCATGCTTGAGGGTAGGAAATGAAATCATGGATCGATGGGTTGTAGTTATCATTCTATGTACTTCATCATAGTAAGCGACGATGGGCTTATGTCCCCATTTTGCAAAATGGGTTTTTGATATTTCCTTGTAGTTGAAAATATTTTTTATGTCACATGCATATTATGGTCTCATATTGCCTAGTCGTTAAAGGATAAAGGTTGAATGATCAATTTGTTCTCTTAATTTTCCTACATGTATAGCATTGTAAGCCACCATTCACCATGAATGACACCCAAACATCCTTGGGATGATTACCTTCTAGCCAAGGGCAGATATTTATGGCTACGGCCTTGACCACCATGTATAGAGCAATAGTCAAAAACTATGGGTCATTCTCAAAATGACAAAAGTATATATGTTAACATTGAATGAGGGTTTTCAACTTGATCCTGGAAGAGATTTATTCCTTGATTTTGAAAATTTTACTATTGTTGATAAATGATTAGTATGTTGTTTCAAGTTCTTTTAATTTAACTTTCAAAAGTTAATAAAAACATCATTTGGTTATCTTTTTACATGAAATTTTAAATACAACTATTCAAAATGATAAATCTTGGATTAACGAAACAATGGAGACTTGGAGTTGTAACTATAAACTATTGGAAATTGCATAATTTCATTATAAATTGTAATTGTTTAGCAATAAACAATATTGTATTAGTGTAAACAGTGATTGTTCTACTATAAACAACCTCATTTTTTTATAAATTGTAACTGTTTAGCTATAAACAACATTGTATTAGTGTAAAAAATGATTGTTATGTTGTAAACAACCTCATATTGTTATAAACTATAATTGTTTAGCTATAAACAACATTGTACTATTGTAAATAGTGATTGTTTTGTTGTAAAGGACATTATTTTCTTATAAACTATGTATGTTTTACTTGAAGTAGCATCATTCTATAATTGTTAAGCTGAAACAACAAGGTTCTATAATTGTTTAGCTGAAACATCAATGTTTTGTAATTGTTTAGCTGAAATAGTATTGTTCTGTTATAAACATTGAATGTTTTATATGTAAAGATATCATTTTGTAACTGTTTAGTTGGAAATAGCATCATTATGTTATAAACAGTATGTGTTCATTCATAAACAACATTATTTTATTATAAACTATGATTGTTTAGTTGTAGATAGCATCATTTTGTTAAACAGTTACTGTGTGAATACAATAGGATAGTTTGTTATCATAGCATGGTTGATACAAACAACATAACAATATGTGGGAAACTATTCAATCAAACTTGTTATTTAAATTCTTACTTCATGCAAATCAATAGACTATATGATATTCTAAAATATTATTTGAATGATGGAAATATAATCTATTAGTTTTAAATTTAGAATGTATGCACAAATTCATAACTTAAGTAGGCACATATATTTGTATGTACATAGACCTTCATCTATGTACATACACATACTTGTGACATACATTCTTTTGTTTCCTATTTTTTTTTATTCCTAAATGAATACTTAGTTACGATGAAAGTAATCTTGTGACATGTGCTTTTAATGGAAGGATAATGTTTGATCAGTTTTAATTAGACTTATTTCTGAATTATAAATTGACTGGAACAACAACACCTAAGGGTAGATGCTACTAGAGGGTAGTCAGTTTCTATTATGAGATAACTTGATGTTGAAAGCTACCTTCCAGGACATGTGTCAAGATGAAGTTCAGAGAGTATAGTTTTTCTTTACCAAAGCCTATTGTTTGTTGTTGCAACATTATTCTTATGCTTGGCCAAACAATTCAGCTCATTATATATGTATGGACTATGTGATAACACTCTCTGAATTCCTAGCATAGATCTTGAATTATCTTTTCTAACTTGTAGATAGAAACGCATGTTGATGTATGGGCGTGCACCAGATTCCACCTTGTAGATTGTTCTCTTGCTAAAATTTCCATGCAGGGTCGAGTATTCTTCATGTTGGAATAATTTTGGGGAAAGATAAGCTTTGTGGTTGGGAAATAAAGCACTTGAACCATGTTCTCTTCCACTAGTGGAGGTGAACATCAAGAGGAACCTTGGATGTATACAAGACTATCTTATTCTATGATGTAAAAGTTGTAGAGGTAATTGACTTTGCGACCTTATGAGCTGAGTCAAACTTAGATATAGTAGTTGTCTTTTGAATTGAATATATAAATCTTGACTCATTTTAATTAGACATATGTTGCTATGATTGACTATAACTACTTAGTTATGTCTTTTTAATTTGAATATATTCATGTCATTTACAACAATATTATTAAATTAATAATTTAGAATGAGTTATTACATTTGGTATCAAAGCTTAGGGTTCAACTCTAGGCCTTTTGAGTCTACCATTTTCTTGACTAGGGATAGTTGACCCTTGACCAAATTCAGTTGTCTTGAGAATTGATTGAGCCTATAATTGAATGCAAGTATGGGAAGGTCAAAGGTTGGATGAAAGAAAGGGAAAACTGTTAGAACCTCACATAAGAAAGTTATAATAGAAGAAAATGCTAAGATAGAGGTTGAACCTAAGATTCATGAGACTCTAGCTCAAGATCTCACATGACTTAAGCTAGAGAGAGGCAAGAAAATTGAAGAGAAGTGAACACCTAAAATTAAAAAGCTTTCTGTGATTAGGGACTCACCTCTAGGGTGTGGACCCAACACACCCTTGTTAACTAAGGAGGAAAAGGAGAGTCTATGTGCTCAACCATCCTCTACTATGAAACTTTATGTAAATTCAGACGAGGACCCAGAGGAATGTCCCCTTTCTGATAATAAGAAAATTGAATAATTTAATAAGAAGCTTTGTAAATAAGGTCTATTGACCCACCCTTATTATAAATAAAACAAGATGATATTTTTGGAGTGTTCAAACAAAGGACTCCAAAATATGTTTTCAATGCATGAATGTGTATGTCATTGATGATTAAGTGATATATGCATGTGTATGTAACAAAATTTTGAATAAGAATGTTTATTCATAGAACCTAGTGTTAGATTTGATAGATGTGAATGTGATGCAAGTTAAGTGTGTTAAAGGTCCAAGATCTATGACAGGGGGGTGAATTAGTATCTTCTTAAAAAAAATTATCAGATACAATCCAACTATTCCAATGCATGCAATAACAAAGATAAATAAGAGCATTAACAGAGCATAGAAACATAAGACACATGAACACCAAATTTTTTACATGGAAGACCCAAAATGGGAAAAACTATGGTGAGTGTTAGCTCACAATATAGTATAACTAGTTTTAAGATATTACAAAAATGGGTGGCTCATTGCCAGGAGTCACTTTCCAAAACAAAGG
>VDFB02207435.1:0-18002 GCA_007258455.2 Sequoia sempervirens | reverse complement strand
AGCATCTTCGGATTAACATCCAAACGTAAGGCCGGAGTCCTGGACGATACTAACTTCACACTTGTTCAAACTCAAGAGTTCACTCCTCTTCACTACCGCTTCTTCTTTTGCTCTCCTTCACTACACAAGCCAAATGTAAAAAATGAGTTTCTTTTTCTCATTTTAGAGCATATATAAGACATAAATTAGGTTAAGTGACATGGGGCGTCCCTTGTGGGCCCGCCCATGCCTTTTTCTAATTTTAAAAAACTTTTTTTTTTATAAAAATGTGTCTTTTTTGCTGCTGAGCCGTAGGGTACTTCTAGCCGTACCCGGTACGGACGAGGGTTGGCTAGGAAGTTTCAGGTACTTCTAGAAGTACCCTATGTCCCCTGCCTTTTGCCAAAAGTCCCCTAGAAGTGTCGAGTACTTGGAGGGAAAAAAGGGACGGCTAGGGGACGTTTCCTAGCCTTCCCCGCATCCCTATTTTGTACCCGCTACGCGAAATAGCATAAAAACACTGGGGACACGTCCTCATGGAGCACAGCTCCTAACTATCAGGTAAAAACTACAGACACACACATCTATGCTACTTCACACTAACAGACCACCCTACCAAAATGGGGACATCACACCCCAATCCTTATCTATCTCTGATTCTCCATTAACCCTCATTTGCACTTACTCCTACAAAATCTCCATTCACCAATCGTTTATTACATCCCATTCGCACTTACCTGAATACGTTCGCTTCCCACCTCGAAATCATCACTACCCTGCCTAGGTTCATTTCTGCATAACTCAAGATTGTTCACACGGCATGCATACACGTTCGAATGACATGTTGCTATGTCTTGGTATTTAAAAACATTCAATGTGCCATTTATTCATATGCAAGGATAAGGAGGAACATAAGTAATCACATGGAGAAATTACTAGAGCAGATTTCAATTTCTAGGGGACAACGACTCAAAATCTGCATCATCTGCATTTAGGTCACTCGCACGCTTGTGTATGCTGTCTACACTCCTTCACTCAGAGCCCTAAAGCCAGTCGAACCAGGTGTTTGACCTAGCCGAACTTGACCCTAGTGATCCGGCAGTTTTTCTTAATGTTTGTAACCGCTGCAGTCCTTGCAAGTGCTTATTTATACCAGAGATCAGAGCAAACAGGTTTGAGAAGTCTGTGTTTTAACAGTTCAGATTAATGCGTCAGGGTTCAAATCAGCGGCAATCAGGATTGAACATGCTAATCCCAGGATCAAACCCTGGAGTTTTCTGTGTATATTTCAATCCCAAGACATGTATTAGACAGAGGGCACAATTTTCATAATAATAGCCATTCAATTCTATATATCACCGCCACTTTTTCACATCATCAATATCAGAATTAAGAACCTAATTTCTCTCATTTAATTATCACATTTATAACTGTTTATTTATCAACCCAGCTCTAATTTATCAAGATTAATTGTGCTTAACCAAGAATGATTCATTTATAATGTATTGCAATTTGTTTCATTGCAAATTTATGAATGCAGTTCATATTAAAAATATAACTCAACTTACCGCTAGGGTTACAATTTTTAAGGTAAAATGAACATTCAAAAATCTATACGCCGGGCGAAATCAATTTATGTCTGTTTAACATTGAGAAATTTATATAAAGAAACTGCAATAGGGAAAGTTACCAGAAACAGGTTGGGCATGAGAGCTTTTCTCAAGAAGCTGCTTTATATCGACCTTGGGCTTCGCTATAGGTTGGTATTTCTCATCATTAACGAGCAATTTCTTTCTGACAATGAGTTTTGGAGCATCCGTGTTCCGTCGCAACGGCCATGATGCAACCACCCTTCCATGACACAACGGACGAGAATAGCCAGTAAGCGAATGGCGGGAGGATGAAAAGAATTTATAAGGTCTTACGGTATCAGCCATCCTCGTTCGCCCCGCACTGCGTGTGTTCTCATAAAAAATAACAGCAGATTTTATCACATACCATCATAAGCTTCCTGGCTTCCTGAAAGGAGAAAGGACGAGTGGCTTAGCCCTTCATGTTACTTATCACTTCGTAAAAGTGCATTCTCTGCCTTTTGTCAGTTTTTTTAATTAGTACTTGCCTTCACCAATACAATTGCAATGAGTTTTGTTTGTTTTTTTAATTAGTTATTAATAACTAGCACTTGCACCTATAGGAGGTTAAAGGGATACGCCGATAGGAAATTAAAGCTAAATTCTAAATATATTTTAATTTTACATTAAATAGAATACTACACAAGTTGACTTTATGGAAATGACCTAAAGCTAAATTCTAAATATATTTTAATTTTACATTAAATAGAATACTACACAAGTTGACTTTATGGAAATGACCTAAAGATAGAAATAATAATTTGAGATTGGTGTGGTAAGTGCTAAAACTCACTCTGAAAGGAAAAGTGTGAATATTGAATTAAGATTTCACCATTTGGATTTTGGTTGAATTTAATGCTCAAACACATAATTGTAATGCAAATCTCCCAATACAAAGAGTGTTGAGGGGTGGAGGGGTCACCATCTATCATTCTATCTCTACCACTCTCACATCTTACTGAAACACCTGAAATGACAACATAAATTGGAAAAAACTATACTAAAGCTATTATTTTCCTTCTCGATTTTTGTGTCAGTCAAGTATAAAGCTACGAGTATATTCACCAATCATAGTGTACGTTAATTGGCTTTTAGTTTTTCATCTCTAGAAAATGGGCAATGTTGAAAAATCTTAGTTTAGAAAGTTTTCAAACAACTTGCAGATGTTATAAATTCCTTAATATTTCAGTTTTTTGTTTGTGACCGGCAATATTGGAAAATCCTAGTTTAGAAATTTTTTGGACAACTTGCAGAGGTTATAAATTCCTTAATATTTCAGTTGTTTTGTTTGTGACCACTCAATCAAAGCTCTCCAGAATTTATTTTTAATGAAACTGGAACCACTGCAATCCAATGCCTATGTTAAGTGAACGACATTCGTTAGGTTTAGGTGAATTTTTCTCCTAATTATGCAATCAGTTGTCCAAAGTCGGGATGTGACCAGACCAATTCTCCATCAAATCATAGCATAGTGTTAAAGAATCAAGCAATCCTTCCTCTCTAGTCAAGGAGTGGTGTGAGCGGAAGTGTCTGGGATGTTGTGTTCCTGGGCTCATTGTACAGAGTAATGGTCACAATGCTAGACTATAACTAAGTGGGTACCTAAATAAAGTGAGCTAGCTTCAAAATCTTTTTATGCATGAATTGCTCATAATTTTTAAATGATCATCTTCTATGATATGAAAGGCCCAAGGCCCAAGGCCCAAGGGAGATCAACGATGATGAAGATGATCACATCAAGTGAGCATGATAGCTTCCAATGCCAACACAAAAGTAAATTCCCTGGAAAAATAATTAAAAAGAGAGGGAATGTGTTTTACATGCCCTAAAGTTTGAGTTGCTACAAAATGTTCTCCGGTCCAGTAGTATTCTTTCTCTTGCATGAGGACCATGGAACCATTGAGATAGCTATCTAGTGTACAAGAGATGAAAGTAGCTAATATTTTCATCTGACAATAGGTGATACCAACTCGCTTATGCATAATAATAAGTAGATGAAAGCAGACCAAGGATGGGAAGAGCATTTATGCCCTTATGCCAACAAAAGAAAGCGAAAGAGGTGCAAGAGGATGAAAAACTCAACCGATGGGTGCTTAAAGATAAGTTAAAGAGATGAACATGTGTTTTTCATCCAAATGAAAGGAACTTTGCATAATAGGCACAAAATCTTGTCTTTAGGATCTAGTGCTGACAAAGTGAGGCCAAGGAGTAGGAGGAAGATGAGGAACTCAACATATGAGCACCTAGAGTTAAGATCAAACGATGGACAAGTTCCCTTCTCCATGCCTATTATCTAGGGTTCCTTTCACTGAGAAGATGGAATCCCTGATCGACAGCTGCACTTGGATTAGAGTTGGATAGAGAAATGTATTGTGGCAATGAGCATAACACGAGAGTCGATCACATTTGAAAAAGAATGTGGCAAAGGAAATATTTGGGGGAATAAGGAAGAATCTACTCTGGGAATTTAATTTAACAAATAAATTAATAAGAAAAATGTGCTTATTAACTTGTGGCTTTAAGATCTAAAAAGCCTCATGATTATAGATCAAGGACAAATCACAATTATCCAGTAAGGAAACAAAGAAGATATGTAACTGGATAGAAAGGTAGTACATCCATAAATACATCCACCAGCCATCCAGAAAAATATTTCCTCTTCAAAAATGTTTATCAATTATCACCACAAACATCATGTTACAATCAACATTAATTTTGCAAATAAAACTTCATTTACTTCTTCAAATTGCTCGGTACACAGAAATCGCCTCACTCATTGACACCATAAAATAAAAGTAGCAGTAATGCAATTTATTTCTTTGGTATGTTAGAAATTAACATAATCAATTACAATGTGATTGCTTGAACAAAATTTTGTTCAACACTGAAGAAAGATCAAATGCAGTAAATTACCAAACATACAAGTAGATAACAAACCCTAAAGCAGTCTCCCTGCAACTTCCTACACTTCGATAAGCATGGTTCAACAAACCTAATTTCAGATTGAATGCCTCAGACTACCAAATACACTAATACTGGCCCAGAAAACTTTGTTAATATTATCAACATGCAAACATGTTGAATGTATAAAGCCTCTTGCAGCAAGTATGAAACCTTAACAATCCAAATGTTGGCCTCGGCATACCTAGAACCTACATTATGTTGTTACAGCTACACTAGCAGAAGAGTAACAAGTTGATTGTTTAATAAGAGATCCTGGTAGTAGGGATTTTTAGATACAATGAATCACTGGAATGGATTAAAAATTAATCACTTCATCCTTATTGTAGGATTTTGCAATGGGATTTGACCAATGCTAAATCCCATTCCTTGATTTATATACAAAAAATTGCAGCAACCCTCTACTTGACTCCAATCAACCTTACTGATTTTCTTTCATTATTTTTTATTTTTCCAAGATGTACTTCCCTTGTATTTTTGAGTTTCTTCATAAGCTCTCTTGTACTTCCAACCCAAAATTTCCTTGCACTTGGAGCAAGACACGTCTACAACTGTATGTAGGCCGGCCATTAGGTGCCTGTCTTGCTTTTGCCCTTCAATTATATTCATGACATGGGAAAAAAGAAATTCCCTACCATTTCTTCCCTGACGCAATAGTTATAAATATGTTAGACATATTATATGTTGCCTTCCCTTATACAAAAAAACAAAGAAATTCAGAAAGAGAACATATGCTATCTCAAAAAATATTCCTGCCATATAAAAAATGTATCTAATAACAGTTTCCCATGCAAGGCAACAGGTTAAGGCTAACTAATTTCCAGATCATATGAAAGCACGAATAATTACAAACCAGACAATTTTCTTCCAATAGATAAAAAGATAATCCTCATTCTTAATCAACTGTTGTTTTTGAAAATGTAACTGCTGAATGCAACTTGATAATGCTACCAGCTGTATGAAAGTTGTGTTGTGTAAACACACACATATCTGAGGAACATAAGAAAATATCAAGTAATACAAGACATGACACCAAACAAAACAAAAAGTGTGTAGATTAGCTCGTGCCAATGTCCAATCTGGTATGGAAAACCCCAGCTTGTAGCATATGCAGAGGTGAAAATGTTAAAGACTTCTACCATTCTAATTCAATGGGAACACCATAAGCTAGAACTACAAAAAGGAAAACCTGAGGAACAAAAATGAAATACTCCTACATTCACAAACTTATCCAGAAACAAATATGTTAGAATGATTTCTCCTATGCTACTTTATAAATAGAGAATGCATTCTTTTGTATAACACAAACTCTCTGAATCGGTCTACATAGAGCTGCATATCAAACCATTAAATCTACAAGTATACATGATGTACTTGCTTTATAAGGATAGGATCCCAGGGTAGGGGCTACCTTGTTTATTATCATGGGTCAGGTGGTCCCATGAATCATAAGCATTTTGGCAGCTGTAAATTTTGGAATTTTTGGCTGAAAACTTGAAGCATTTATTTTTCGAGTAAAAGAATTTTAGTTGCTGCTTGTAATAAAGGGTAAGAAGTTTACAGCAGTTGTTAAGAGTTTTGATATAAGATATTTATCAAATGGAAATATAGACTCTGTGTGGTCTTCTTATGGTAATAATTATATTTCAAACTAAATCATATGTTTAAATTCATAAAAACCTTTAGCAGAATGGAGCATTTTATTTTCATGGAGCATATGACTACATAGATTTCCAAAATTATATCTACAGTACCTACCAAGTAAAATGTGGAATACCCCCTTCATAGGACCACTAGGTAATCTCACTCTAAGAATAAAGCCTACTTTTCAAGACAAACATATTCTACAGCTACTTTTCTTTGTAAGTGTTGAAATTTGCAGTAAAAAAATGTGTAAAAAACTGCACCATATTGGTCTCAAAGATAATACTAAAATATGTAAATCCAAGGTCCCTTAACAATGTTTTATGCAAATATTTATAAAACATTGTATTCCTGTACAACTTCCTCAAACTACCATATGGGAAACCAACTCCCAACTAACACAAAACTAACTAAACATTTTAATTACAAACAGTAAATCACTATGGTGACTTTATTACAAAATATAAACCCTAATTTCCAGCAAACCCTCTTAAGATTTACATTACAAAAAACACAACAAAAAATAAAAGATGTTGACCAACCATAACCCCATATTATTCAGAAGCTTCTCTTTGAAAAAAATTTTGGACCAGGAATTACTCCTTCAAGCTGCCTCATAACCCTCATAAAAGTGTATCTTTTTCTTATTCCATTGCTTATGGATGTTGCTTGGTTGCAAAATACTTTAGCAATCAACAAACCTATAGGTAACCGTAAGTGCACCAAAATGCCTTTCATCACAGCCCAAATATTAGGATACATGCCTATCAGAAAATTTAAATAAGACATAGGTAAAACTGAGGAAGAAAATCAAACCCACCCCAGTAATGTAATCTGGATTTTATGAGCCTGAAAGCAAAGTAACAAGAATATTCACCTCTTCTTTGTACTGGAGTGGCAGTTGCATTGACAAGGTTCAGCTCACTCCCGTGCTTGCTCATGACATTGAAAACTTGAAACTACGATATGCCAAATTTGAAAAACACAATATATAAATGCAAAAAGGAATTCCTAAGGCCTCAAACGTAAAATCGGTATCTTGCTTAACCGTGGCCTAAAAGAAGATCATTACCTTTTACAATTTATGAATTTTACCAAACTTAAAAACCTGAAATTCTACTACCCTTCCAAGCCAATTTACTGAATTGTGATAGAATACACATTCTAGGAGGGAGATTTGAGCATTGTTTTCGCAGGACAAAAGAAAAAGGAAAATAACTGTAACTGGCATAAGAGAATTTTTATCATTATTTTCCTTGGACGCTTCAAGAAAGTAGATGAGGGTAAAATATGTCTCATAGAATTTAAGCATTCGATTTTGTTGCCATTTCCAAATTAACATTTATTTTCTCCACATAATCAATTGAGAATGTGCTACCTTAACTTAAGGGAAGAGAAGTTTTTCAAACACGAGCAACAAAATGAAAGTACAATTTTACGGTGCATTGAGGGTTTTGAAAAAATAGATAAAATCAGTATGATATGTTGAACTTAGCAGGGTTCAATTCACAAAATAAAAAGATATATTTATATTTATATAGAGAGAAAACTCCTGTGTGTATTGTGCACCAGTGATTACCAAGCTTGGCCTGCTATAAAACTAGCAGTTCCACCTCCCAAAACAGTGAATGTAAAACCCTGCTACTCTCGCAAGCAAAAATCACTCTGATTCTTCTGACATTATGTATTTTGAATCCCTTTTCGATGAGGGTCGAATTAAATCGGTGGGATTTACAGTTCTGGGGGACATCGTGGAGCTAGAAAATCAAATTTCCCTGCTCGTCCTGGACAAGATTTTACAACTGGAGAGCAGGTCTGAAAAAGAAGCACAGGCCAATATTTTACTTGCTCCTAAACACCACTTTTTCGTTTTTCCCGTTCAAATACTTGCAGCTCTCACGATTTGAACTGGATAACCCCTTCATAGGTAGGGAACGTTTTTGGGTTTCTTGCACGGTGTAACCCTCTCTTTCTTTGCTGGAACAAAGCCTGCTTCTGCTTTTTCTTCATCAACAGTGGAGAGTCGATTTAATTATGTTCTCCCTTACATTTCAAAATTATGGTAGGACAGAATATACATCGACCCGTACACTAGAGATGGCGGCATGGCCCTCATATTTGATAAGAAAATAGCTCCTACTTATCAAGAAAACCTCTATTCTCTACCTTCCAATTTTAATGATATCATAAAACACTAAAATTGTTCTAAGAAACCTCATGGCTATAGACGCATTTCTTCCCGTGGAATTGCAGGGTGTCTCTTGTTACGTTTGATGAAGAGTGCAAGGGTGGCTATGAATGTGAGCTTTGTAGTATAGAAAGGTCTTTTCCTGTAGATTGTGGATGCCAGAGGCGGTTAACGTGATTCAGTGAGATAGATCGATCATATCAAATCTTTTAACATTCATTACTACTATCACCGACGACAGGTGGTGTGATAGGATACATAGTAGAGCCAACTTGGAATTTAATTTTGCACCATATCAGTCATTGTCACCTTCAAAAATTGCGTCCAACTGAAATAGTAGTCGGAAACTTCTCCAAAAGCCAAATTAAAACCTGTTTACTGGCGAGCAAATGGTATGCCGACTGTGTGAGACAGGTATCCTGATGGCTTGTGGACTGGCAAGTCCACAATAAAATCCTATCGGCTAATTAGTTTTCTTTGTTAATAATTTTTAAAATATTTAATTTTATAGATTATAAAAGGTATATGATTGGCTAAACGATTTTGTGTGTTATTGATAATTTTGTGTGTTATGGACAATTTTGTGTGTTATGGACGGATTTGTAGGAAAAGTGAATAAAAATTTAATTTTATAAAGTGAATTTGTAAAATATTTAATTTATAGATTATAAAAAGTATATATTGGCTTGTGTGTTATTGACCAATTTATAGGAAAAATGAAAGTTAACTATTATTTTGTCTATTTTTCACGGATAAATTTTTACATTTGAATTCTTCTAGCTAACTTCCCTCCCCCAAAATTTCAATTCAACCCAACTAACACAATTTTCTTGCACAAAATTTAAAAACAATCAACTATTTTTCAAACAAAATTTTGAATCATTCTCCCAATGGGTACCATTCAAACCGCTTGTGGTAGTGTTGATTTATGGTAAAAAAATGATTTGTAGTTAGATTTATAAATTGTATATGATTCGCACTTAACTTTATAAATTAAACTAGTAATATATTAACAAAATTATTATTATTTATTTATTTATGCTAAAATAATTTTAAGCAATTAATAGATTTTTTTTTTTCAAATAAATTATATTGCATATTATTATTTAACAAAATTATTATATAAATTTATCTTTAAATAATCATTATTTTATTATTTCTTATAAGTATATTATATAATCATTTTATTTTATTTATATTTTATTTAATATAAAATAATTTTAAAAATATTATTAAAATTTATATTATATAATCAATAAATATTATTTAATATAATATAATAATATTATTTAAATTTATATTATATTATTCATATTATTTTTTTTTTGGGCAAATCACTACCAGAGAGGGTAGTACTCTTCGCATTGAATCAGAAAAAAAAAATGTTACAAACAACTTAACTCAGCTGGTTCAGAAAGAACAAACTAACAGAGACTACTACAATGAACTTCATCAAACTTCCCTTTGACCACTCAACAGAAGCCACAGGAAACTTAGGCACCGCTTCCACCTGGACACCCACCACGATTTCCAACTCTTGCTCCACGCACAGCCAGGGATGATTTCTTTGAAAAAGCCCAACGACTGCTGAAAGGTCGACGACCTCAAAGAGTGATCTCCACTTGAAACACCCAACTGAACCGGTATTGAAAGCAGTGAGTAGCGGAGGCCTCAAGAGATTCCCTGATGGATTTCTGCAATATCATCCAACACTGCCTGGCCCACCAACGCCCAGTCCCATGGATTTGCAGATTCTCTAGATTTTATCCCTTGACAAATCCCTTCATTTGCCAGCACATCCGCAACTCTGTTGGCCTGCCTGGGAATATGACTAAGTGAGAAATCTTCGAGACAATCTAAGAGCGAGGAAATCCTTGCTATCCCTTTTGCCAGTTTCCAACTCGGTGCTTGACGCGAACTAGCCGCTCTTACCACAATCTCAGAGTCACCTTCAATAACTAACGCCTTCAGATTATTGTCCACACAGTATTTCAGTCCTTCAAAGAGCGCTGAGACCTCCGCATCATTATTGGTACCTTCCTGGAGTTTTAAGGAGGCCGCCCAGACAACAACACCCTCATGATCCCGCACCACAAATCCAGCACCAGAGGGACCTGGGTTGCCCTTCGAGGCCCCATCAAAGTTTAGCTTTAGTCTCCCACTGGGTGGAAGTGTCCACTTTGCCTTCACTTCACGCTTCCTTTTCATCAACTTATCACTCGGCCTTTTAATCTTGGGCCACACATTCAGCATACGATGATCCCAGCCCGAGAAAAAGCTAAACACATTATTTGAAGATACCACATTAAAGTGCTCTGCCACCCCATTTTCAATTTTACTTAAAACAACTATAGCTTTGGATTCTTTATTGTTGAACAGGCGGTGGTTTCTTTCTTGCCAAATCTGCCAGACAACCACGGCTGGCACCTCCGACCAAAGACCTGCTAAGGCTGAACCTTTGCTGATTTGGGGCCAAGAAAAAAAAATGTCCTTTACATTATTTGAAAGGGGTCCCTGCCAGCCCAACTTACCACAGAAAGTTGACCAACATATTTGAGCAAATTCGCAGCCCACCAGCAGATGATCAGTAGTTTCCTCATTCTTTTTACACAATGGACACCTAAACGGACCTGACATACCAATCTTCTTTAATCTCTCCCCTGTTAAAATGCGACCTTGCATTGCACACCACGCAAATGCACCTACTTTGGGGAGCACAAATTTTCCCCAGAGCAGATTCTTTGGCCAACACCCCACGTTTTGAGACATGCTCAAAACTTTGTAGCCAAGCTTTGCAGAATATTCCCCTGTTTTAGCCGCGCACCACCTTATTGAATCACTTTCACCTGTGAAAGATACTTGCCTTCGATCAAGTTCCGCCAAAATTTGTGATCTCACCCCAACTGCTAGCATTTCAAAGCTTTTCCAGCTAAATTCCCATCTGCCCCTGCTTCTTTTCAGGACAACATAATCTCTAACATACTCCCCATACGCCAGGCTTGACACTTGGACCGCTTCTTCCAAACCCGACAAGGATTCCATGGGCTCATAGCCGTTCCACGAGTCTTGCCAAAACAGGGCTCGAGAGCCATCATTAATGATCCAGGTTAGGTGCGACGTTAGGACTGGCCTGCACCTCAGGACAAAGTTCCAAATCGCCGACCCTTTTTAAGGATTAGCTATTGTTAAAATTCTCTCTGCCTCCATATTATCCAAGTATTTTGCCCGTAGGATCTTACTCCATTGTGCATCTGGATCCCTGAAAATGCGCCATGGGAGCTTAGCTCCTAACGCCAAATTCTGAAGCGACACATCTTTGAGGCCACACCGCCTTCCTCCTTTGACTTTATAAGGGTGCTCCACCTATCAGGGGAATGCGGTCATGCTCCTGGGCCCCGTCCCATAAGAATTTTCTTTGAACAGCCACCAAGCTTCTTGGCTGATTTTTTTGGAATTTCCAAACAAGCGAGCATGTAAATAGGTATAGCTGCTAGTACGGCTTTGGTCATAAGGATTCTCCCGGCAAGCGTTAACCAACGACCTTTCCATGTCTCAATTTTCCTCCTACATTTTGAAACTGTATCTTCCCAGTGACATGACTTTGTTTGGCCTTCAAACAGGGGTATGCCCAGATGCTTTGTTGGGAGATCTCCTCGGGAAAAACCCAAAGTGTTCAAAATTTTCTGTTGCAGCTTTCTATTCGTGTTTATGAAAAAAACATTTGATTTATCCACATTTATCAACTGACCTGTTTCTGACCCCAAAAGATCAACCGCCTGTTTTACTTCATGGGCTTCAACCACCGAGGAAATACCATACAGAATGGTATCATCAGCAAAAAATTGATGAGTTGTCCGTTGTCCGGATGCCTGGGCCACTTCTATACCACGCCAACGCCCAACACCATGCTTTTTAGAGATGTAACTACTAAAAGGTTCCATCATGATAGCAAAGAGGAAGGGTGAGATCGGGTCACCCTGCCTCAACCCTCTTGCACCACTAAAAAAATCGCACGGGGAGCCATTGATTACCACTGAATATCTTGGTGTGGATATGCAAGCGAATACCCACTTCAACCATTTCTCATCAAATCCCAGCTTTTCCATTGTTTTCAAGAGGAAACGCCACTGAGTTATGTCGTATGCCTTGCTCAAGTCCAGTTTCGCCAAAAAACCACTCCTATTAGACTTCTTCAGAGAATGAACTGTTTCGTGAGCTACGATTATCCCGTCCGTTATGTTCCTCCCCGGGACAAAACCACTTTGTTCTTGAGAAATATTTTTTGGCAAAATGCTCTTTAACCTATTTGCCATTATCTTTGTGATTATTTTATAGATTGTATTGCAGAGAGAAATCGGACGATAGTCTGCAAATGTTTCACACCTTCCTTTCTTCGGGATGAGAACAATGTTTGTATTATTTAAATCCTTTAGCACAGTAGACTTTCTACGGGATTCCTCCACCACTTCCACTGTTTCCTTCCCCAAAAACTCCCAGCAGGTTTGATAAAAAAGAGCATTAAAGCCGTCTGGGCCTGGCGCCTTCTCTGACTGCATTTCGAAGACTGCCTTTTTTGTTTCCTCAATCGAAACTGGACCAATTAGTCTTTTATTATCTTCTTGTGATATTAACCTTTGAATACCATCCAGAAGGTTGTAGTTAAGTCTTTCAGCCAGGCCATGCCCGCCAAGCAGTTTTTCAAAGTAGTCTACCCCAATTCTTTCTATATCTTGCACAGCTTGATAAAAACTTCCGTCCTCAGCTTTGACTTCAGTGATATTATTCCAACTCCTTTTAAGTTTTGAAGTGAAATGGAAAAATTTTGTATTTAGATCCCCTTCTTTCAGCCAGGTTTCCCGTGATTTTGAACGCCAGAGACACTCCTCTCTTGTTAAGATCTCACTGTATTCTGAGAGAAATTTCTTCTCTTCTTCAAATTCAAAGCTAGACATGTCGTCCCTTATAACCTTTTCCCCCAGTGCTTCTAATTCGGCCTCCAATCTTCTTTTCTCTTGGAAAACATTTTTAAAGACGTCCTTATTCCATGATTTTAATCTTTCTTTCATTCTACACAGCTTCTTCTGGAAGACGAAGATTTTTGAACCCTTCCAGTGAATCGGCTCTGTCCACCAGTCCTTCATTAAATCAATCAGGCCTTCATGCCTTAGCCACATCTTTTGGAATTTGAATTGGCCCTTCTGCTGCTTTGACTCAACATCTATGAAGAGTTCCACCGGGAAGTGGTCCGAGATAAAGATAGGGCAGATTGATGCCTTCGGGGGAACAGGTTCCTGCAGCCAATCTTTTGAAACCAAAAACCTATCTAACCTCTCTGCAATGTTAGTGAAACCACATCTCCTATTGTTCCAAGTAAAGATGCCGTTGGAGGATTTCACATCTAACAAATTGCTTTCTTTAACAAAACATGAAAAATCCTTTTGGGACTGAGAAATCTTCCTACACCCCCCACTTTTTTCATTCAAATCCATAATTGCATTAAAGTCCCCTCCCAGAATAGTTTTCATATTACCTATTTCATTCTTAAGAGCTTCCCAAACCAATTTTTTGTCTTCAGGTTTTGAGGGTCCATACACATTAAAAATTTCAAAGTTTTTAGCAATGGCTAGGATTTTTACCTTAGCTTTCATCCAATTTTGTTGTTTTAACAAAGTTTCAATTTCCACCGTTGACGGATTCCAAAGCATTCCAAGTCCACCGGAGGGTTCCGCCACCTTGACAAAGTCACCTTTCCAGTGTTTGCAAGTACTTAAGAATAATTCAACGTCCTGGCCTCCCAATTTCGTTTCTTGAAGAAGCACTAAATCCACTTTTTGAACATCCAACTGGCGTTTAACCAGTCGCCTTTTGTTAGGGGCGTTTAAGCCCCTAACATTCCATATGAGAATCCTCATTTCCGTCCAAGGGAGGGGCATGCTCCCTTGGATCTAGTCATATAGGTTTTTATCGAAGATTGATTGCTTTTCTGTGCTTCCTCCTCCCGTTTTTGTTTTAGTGATTTTCTGCCAGGCCTTGATGATGATGCCTTGGCAGTTTGACAAATATGACGTTCTTCTATTATATCAATGCCTTCCACTTCTTTCTGCATGGATAGATTCTCTGAGTCATACAGATCCATATCCTTTACATTTGGGTACTCTATTAAGTTCCTCATAGAGGGTGAGTGACAGTCCATTTCCCCTTCTTCCAAGTGAACATCATCGAACTGCGAAACTGATTCCAAAGGTTCAGCCAGAACCATTGCCCAATTATTCTCTGGTTGAATTTCACCAAGGGGTGTCTCTTCCGGCATTTTTTCCCTCTTGTCCGTTCTATTTGCCGATTTTTCATGCCAGACCTTTCGCTGTGAACTCGGGCGCCTCCTACACTTGGTCACATTATGGTTTCTTCTTTTACAACGCATACAGAAGAAGGCCAGTTTCTCTCTTTCCAGCGATTGGGACCAATTCTCATTCCCGTTGATTAGGATTATTTCTTTTGGTATCTCCTCAATTGTGATCACCCTTATCCTTGCATATATCAAAGATTCGCAATTACGAGTATCAACTTCGATCGTTTGGCCCAATGTGTCCCCAATTCTTTTAAGGCAGTTCCCTGACCAGTATTCAAAGGGGAGATTGTATAATCTTACCCAAGTCGGGCCTTCCAGAGGATTGTATTTCAGAGGGTTGAAATTTTTAGTCCAATTCTGGATGAAAAGATGAGATTCTCCAAACTTCCAATTTCTAACCACAATTTCATCTCTGGACTTCTCATCTTCGAAAACGGCTACAAAAAAGCTTTATGGCATGAAATTTAGGATTGGAACTACCTTCCAAGTTTTCATTACCCAATCCTTGATCTCCTTTCTCGAAAACTTCCTCCCCAGGAAACGACCAATAACTGCCAATTTCTCAAATTGATCTGCATCCTTCGACACAATGTTTGTTACATCAATTTCTGTTTTTGCTTTTAACCCACGAAATTGAATTCTATTCCTCAGATCTTCAACTTTTGATTCCTCCTCTACACCCTGAAACTCGTTACCAGATTGATCGGCACTTCTCCGCCATCGATCTAAAACAATTTTCTATATTATTCATATTATTATGTAACTTAGTTATTACATAAATTTTATATTTATATAATTACCATTTTTTCCTTCTAATTATATTGTACTATCATTTAATTTGATTTTTATTTTGTTTGATATTTAAAATTTTAATATATAATTATTTTTATATAATATAATTTATTTTTGTATAGTATAATTAAACTAAAATTATTAATTATTACTATTAATACTATAATTAAAAAAACTTACATTTAATTTTATTCGCATTAATAAAAGTTATATTTATTTTTTATTATATCTAAAATTATAATTAAAATTAAAATGCTATAAAGGCAAATACTAGCCACTATGTGACACTTGTTAGTTTTAGTATTTAAATTTAAAGAAGTCACATTATTTTGTTTTATTTATTTTGTTTGTAAAACAATTTCATTTGTTTAAATAATGGATTATGTTCCTAGTGATTTTAAAAGTTTGCAAAGAGTTTTGTTTGTTTATTTAAATTTAACATAAGTCACATTGTTTTGTTTTGTTTATTTTGTTTGTAAAACAATTTCATTTGTTTAAATAATGGATTATGTTTCTAGTGATTTTAAAAGTTTGCAAAGAGTTTTGTTTGATTTTGTTATGGTTGGGATATTAAGGTTCATATAGATTTTTTTATTTTTCAAACAAATTATCAAGAAATATCATTTAAATATTTATTAAAGAAAAGAAATTATATTTGAAAAGTGAATTAATTCATATGTATTTTCATATTGTTTTTATTTTTCTTCATTTAGAGTGATCGTGATATATTTTCACAAATTAATCATCATTAATATAGCATTGTTAAAACAAATGTTTATTAAATACATCTATAACAAATATTTATTAAATACAATGACAAGTATCAAATTTAATCTAAAACAATTACTTATAATTAATACTAAACTAAAACTTAGAATAATTTTTCAAAATACTTAAATCATTTAGTATAATCTTGAACTAAAACAAATAAATACAATAAGTTTTTTATAAATTATTTTGAAATTAAATATTTTAATTATAGGGATGCAAAACTCAATCATTTGACAATTTTGAAAATTCTTGTATTTATGGCAAGCTTGAATAAAAGGCAAATATATAGGACATTATTCACAATCTTCTTTAGAGGAGCCAACATACAACATCAAAAAGAATATGTGCATTCATAGAATTGGTCATTACACTATTTTAACCACCAACAAATAACATTTTACCACACAACCCTATTGACATAAAGTATAGGCATCCCTTTATTCATGTGTCATTGTATTTGCTTTCACATCTTGTATACATGTCTATCAAGGCATTAGTCATGCATCAACACAATCACCACAATCATCATCTATGTTTCAAAGCAAGATTCAAGTCTCAAAAGTATGTTGTAGGAAAGAATGATTGAAAAAATTTATTCATTCACAAGTCTTTGATTTATAGAAGAGAATTTTTTATCTACGATATTATTTTGAATAATCGGTAAAGAAGTCTAATAGCTTAGCATATTAGTTTGGCATGACACTCTAAATGTTCAGAGATTTTTTTTTGAGGGAATTTGTTATTTTTATTTGTTTCACAAAGTGTGTGTGAAATACGCTTGGAGAAAATGAAGCTCAAACAAGGTCATGCAATCCTTATGGTGGAATGCTCTTGTTCTTTCCATTTTCAATGCAAATTTGAATGGGCAGGTGAGATGGGGGATTGCAGAATTATCAAAATAGCAGATGGGGCAAGCCAATTATGGTGGTCCCACCTTTATGTTTGGCTCTAGGTCACCCCCACTAGATTTATCTCATGGTGGACTTGTGCAAGAACATAAAAGCATAGAGTAAAATTTATATATCTACTGTTAAGAACAATAGTGAGAATTCAAATTGTCCCTTATGTGTCACATATACTTTTTTTTTTTGTCCTACAAACAAATTTTTAAATAACGATTTGTAAACAATTTTTGTTGGCCAATATACATGAATGGGATGTGATACATAAGAAACATACTTTTCTACATAAATAATTGTCAAGAGTTCAAAGTAAATGCCTTTCGTTCATTATTCTTCTCAATTTCAGTCATCATGTAAATTGTGTTTCAACCCAACATAAAGTCGAGCAAAATTTATGAGCATCACAAAATTGTGGATATTAAACTAGCATATATCTTAAATATAATCTATATTTTTTAAATAAAAAAATATACACCTAAAAAAATCTCTCTACATATTTTATATAGATTATATTTAAGATAGATATGCTAGTAACAATTGCAATAGTTAATATATAAATAATTACTATATTAAAATATATACTAAATTTAATACATTATATAATATATATATGAATTGGTTATATTAAATGATAATAATGTATTATATATTACTATTTTAAAAAATATTAAATAATATGTCTATCTAATATTGTAATATAGGAGAGTTGATATTATTTTATATATATATGTTGATTTTTTATACACTTCTCAACACGAGGCAGTGCATGGGTGCACTACCTCTCT
>VDFB02207433.1:0-27305 GCA_007258455.2 Sequoia sempervirens | reverse complement strand
AAATATCTCCTTTTACAATCTTCTTAAAATTTTGATTGTATTTTATAGCAAAAATATTTAAATACGGTCATATGGCCATCAAATTTAAGTTCTCATTTAAAAATATATGTATATTAATATTAAAAATAGGGTGTTCGACTGCACATTCCAAGAATGTTCAGTCGAACCCATTTAATATAGTTTTTTTAATTGCATGTAATGGTAGTTCGATCAAACTAGGGTTTGGTCGAACCCTAGTTCGACCGAACCTTTCCAAGATGTTCGACCGAACACATATTCGGTCGAACCCCTCTTTTTTCACCCTTGCTTCCTAAGGCACCAAGATTGTTGAAATTTTTGTGTTTCGAAGCTCGATTTCAGAATGAAAATGGAGAAGATCTCAAAAACCCAACTAGTATCAGGTTCCCCTCAAAACGAGCTATCCAACGAATATAATTTTAAGTATGTTTTGACATATTATCTATCCGTTTTTAAGTTTTATTAAATATAGGTTTTTCTACTGAAACAAACTCTCGTATTCTGCACAAGTGGAAAAATAGAAGATTATCAAAAAAAAAAAATTAAAAATATGCGAGTAATCACCAGATATTGGAGTCCTGATCCAAAAAAAAAAAAAAAAGAATTTCGAGCACATATAGTAAAAATTTATATGCTATACCACGCCATAAGTCCGAATTGTCATTTGATTGACTTTGAAACTTGATTAAAAGAAAAAATATTCAATAAAACTATCTAACCAAGTGGAAGCACTAGATATCGGAGTTAGAAATCTAAATTTGAAAGAATTGAATTTTATCCTTCATGGGAAAAAAGCGCGCTATACCTGTGCAAGGCCACTTTTTAAAAATGTTGTTTTTTGAAAAAAACCAATTTTTGTGGGAGATGGAAAAAGAAGTGCAATCTGATTCCAAAAAAATTAAAAATATATTTTTAGAATTTACAGACAAAATATGACAAGACTCTAGTTTACATCATCTTCAAATTCCTTACGGTTTAATCGCTATAGGTGCCCGAATGTGGAGATTGTGTTAAAAAAAAATATATCAGTGTCCAGTTAGGCCAAAAAGTGTAAACCACTATTGTGGGATTACCCGGTTAGGATTAGGGTTAGAATTTGTGTTAGAGTTAGGGTTAGGGTTAAGGTTAGAATTAGGGCTATAATTAGAGTTATAATTAAAATTAGGGTTAAAGTTAGAATTATAATTATAATTAAAATTAGAATTAGAGCTAGGGTTACAATTAGAGTTAACATTAGGGCTAGGGTTAAGATTAGAGTTAAAAATAGGACTAGACTTAGTGTTAGGGTTAGAATTAGAATTAGGGTTAAGATTTGAATTAAGATTAGGGTTAAGATTATAATTAGGGTTAGAACTAGGTTTAGGTTTAGGGTTAGGGTTATGGTTAGAATAGAATTAGGATTAGGTTTTGATTAGATTTAGGGTTAGAAATAAGGTTAGAATTGATTTTAGGGATAAAGTTAAGGTTAAAATTATAGTTAGAATTAGGGTTATGGTTAGAATAGAATTACCTAGAGTTAGGGTTAGAAATAAGGTTAGAATTGATGTTAGGGATAAAATTAAGGTTAGAATTGGGGTTATGGTTAGGGTTGGAGTTACAATTATAAGTTATAGTTAGAATTAGCGTTAAAATAAAGATTCTAGAAAAAGGACTAGGGTTATTTTTAGGGTTAAAATGAGGGTCTAGGTTAAGCTTAGAATTAGGGCCAAGGTTAGAATTTGAATTAAGGTTAGGGTTAGGGTTAAAAATAGGGTTAGTGTTACCATTAGATTATAATTAGGGAAAGTGTTAGGGTTAGAATTAGGGTTAAAGGATAAGGTTAGAATTATGGTTAGGGTTAGAACTAAAGTTAGTTAGGGTTAAGGTTAGGTTTATAATTAAGGTTATAGTTAGGGTTAGGTCCGTAAAGTTATAATTCAAGTTAGGGATAGTCATAGGGCTATTTTAGGGTTATAATTAGAATGAGGATTAGGGTTAGAGTTAGAATGAAAGTTAGGGTTAATGTTGGAATTAGGGCTAGGGTTATACAATTAGGGTTAGGATTGAGGTTAGGTTTACAATTATGATTAGTATTAGGACTAAGTTTAGGGTTAAAATAAAATTCTAGTGCTAAGATTAGGGATATAATAGAATTAAGGTTAACATTAGAGTAAGGGTTCTTTTAGGGTTAGGGTTACAATTAATGTTATAATTATAATTATATACTATATATTAAAATTTGCATAAGTTATATATAAAATACTCTCACTGTATAGTCTTTTATAAATATATATAATCCTCTAAAAATATATAAAGATAATATAATTCATCATACTATACTATATAATGTTACTATATATATTAAGATTCAAATCTTAAAATAATAAATTTTATTATTTATCTAAATGTATAAGTATTACTTATCTTAAAATTATGTTGAGCATTGAATTAAATGTATATGTTGCAAATGCAAACATTACTAGCAAATGTATCTTTTAAAAGATATATATAAAATTTGTCAAATGATATCCTTCTCGAGGTGTCTATTTTGAATCAATTTATCATATAGGCACCTCAGGAAGGATATCTCTAGGTGTGTGTGTGTGTGTGTGCATGTGTGCGTGTGCACGTAAAATAACTCCAAACTATATATAATAAAATGCTAGTGGAATATTCTAACAACTCTAAACAATAAATATTCTAATAAATAAAACAACTCAAAGGAAAAAACAATAATTCATTGTGGTGCGAGCAAAGGGTCGACTATGGGTTCAACTTTTAGATTATATAGGTCTTCCCTTTCACTATCATTAATGCTTTGAAACTAGTCATGTGGCTTCAAATTATCTTCGTAGTAAACACAAGGTCAATCATGCAACTTCTTGGTGCAAGATGTTCTTCCCCATCATTTCAATGTTGATGACTCTCTTGATGACTCTCAACTTAGCTTCAAGATTTCCAGATAAACTATGTGCATATTTTTACATCAATGTTTCGCATCATACATCCATCATCGGAATGAAAAGTAGAAAGAAAGAGAAGTCAACTTGTTAAAGGTGCTACCTCACAATGTATGTGATCCTTCTATGCTAGTTGTGCATGCTCCTTCAGAACCACTTTTAGATGCATTACATGTTTTGTTTGTTCATTTGAAGCCAGTCCTTACTTTCGAGTGATAATCCTCTTGTATTCCTTCATTGTCATTGCAACAACTTCTCTTTGAAATGATAAATAAACAATATAAATAAAATAAAATAATTCTTCAAAATAAAGATACATGATCTAACAAAGGAAACATAAATTCAGAATAGTTTTTATAAAATCGACAAAATACTTCAAAATAATTTATAAAATTCTATCGACACTCATGGGAGGCTGTTAATAAAATAACCATTTAATGTTTTCTTGGAAGCTGAGATCAGATGACCGTCCATGTCTTGCGCAGTCGAAAGCAGTGAAGATATTTTAAAATTTATTATGGATGGGACACTTGTGTGGAAAAGATTACGTTATCATCGTTTGTCGAGTCCACAGTGAATATTGATAAAGGGCCAGGCGCCGGCAGACACAGCTTTTAGAATGATATCAGTCAACTCTGGACACATGGCCCAAAACAACTGGGGCCGAACGGGCTCAGATTTCCTGACTGAAATTTTGTACGTGACGGTGTATATGCACACCAAACACCCTGGAACGAATCTGCACCTTCGAAGTCGGGAAATTTGAGCTCCTTTAGCAGAGGAAAATCAGATAATGAAGATTTGAAAAAACAGTGTACTGACACGCCAGGAGTGTTATTCAACACAGTTTGTCAGAGATCACGCACATCCTACCTTCACATTTGATTAAGTGTCCTTCTATCTGCATTTCACGCCTACTAGTCAGCAATTCAATTCAGAGGCTTAATAAATTTCTATATATTCTGACTCGTTGCTTTTTCTTGTAGTTCAACGGTTTTAAGTGTTGCAGTGCAGAAATGGAAAAACTTGAAGAACATTCTACAGAAGGAGAAACTGATTCTCTGGGTATGTCATCAAACATAGATGTAGTTTATTAGAAGTTGTAGTGACGAGGAAATTTGGTGTTAGAATGAGATTTTGTGTTGTGGGTGCATGCTTTATGCAGATAGCGGTAAGAAGAGCATGAACTGGAACTATTCTCACATCTCTGAAGCTGAGGAGGACTTGATTCTTAGACTTCATAGGCTTTTGGGTGACAGGTGAAATTATTACTTTTCTAGTGTCATGTTCGGTAGGTATACTACACGTTTATGAATGAAAGTTTTTAGTAACGTTCACAATATCAGACGGTCTATAAGATCCAAGAGTTGAACAGAGTTGAACTGTTCTGATACAAATAGAAGGCCCATCAGACAAAGCACGACCCTTCTTTCTTTGTTCCATCGCCCATCTTCTGTTATAAATTTTGATCAAATAATTTGTTGTTTTTACTATCCATTTCTTCTCGAGCATAACTGTTAAATATTCTACTTCTAAAGTATTTAATATTGTTTTCCGTTTTTCAATATTCTTATATGATTTCTTCTTCTTAACAAATATACATATAATATGGGAGGCATTTGTTTTTGGGGTGGGTTTGGACTATGCTCCGTGTGTCGTGTTGTTGTTTTCTCCTTTATATTTCCTTAAAAATAATAGTTCTGGTGTAGTGCAGGTGGTCACTGATTGCGGGGAGGCTTCCATGGCGTACAAGAGAGGAGATAGAAAATTATTGGAGAATGAGAAGCTTCAGTGAAAGCAGCGACTGACTAACTGACTGATGAATATCATGCCAAGTCTCGCTGCTGTTTCTTGTACTTAGACTGGTGTCTGGATTTCGTAACAGTATCTGATATATGCAAATATTTAGGAGGCGTCTATGTGAAGGGATTCTATGTAAACAAATCATCACTGACAATTATAATATATTGAAGTTTCATTTTCAGATTAAATCTACAGTGTTCTGTACTTTCAGCTGCACTGTTTCATGATGGCATTAAATGCAGTTGGAAAAATGCCAAAAGCTTTCATGGAAAATGTTTTGATTGCATGCTTAATGAAAACTGTAACTTCCTTAAAATATATAACAATCTAGACATGGTAATGACAATCACACACCAGAGAAGATTAAACTGGTAATGTTAAAGAATACGATGTCTTATGGAGATTAAAATGGTAATGAAAATGAGCTATCAAATTTGTTTGGAAGTAGTAACAGTCACATACGGGTGAAGGTTTCTATGTGAATCAAATTGGAGCTTTCCGTATTAAAACTTGGTAAATTGTCATGTCTTCCTCTTTTAGGTAAATACGCCCTAGTCCCGTATTTCTGAAGTAGTCGTTTTTACTGACGTGAGCAAGCCCAAATTGTACAACATAAATGCGTGCTAAAGAAACAATAAAAGGGTAGAATGGCTCGCTGATTTTTAGATTTGACACTAGCTAAGGGGTAGGCACAAAAGTGTCTTTTAAGGGGTAGGCTAAAACAATAAATTTTCAATTTATTTGTATTTAAGGGGTAGGCTCAAAAGTGTCCTTAAGGGGTAGGCTTAAAAGTGTCTTTTAAGGGGTAGGCTAAAACAATAAATTTTCAATTTTCTTGTATTATTTTAGTTTTTATTTAATTTGTATTTAAGGGAGTGTTGGCTGAATGTATAATTCTATCTTAAATTTTTAGATTTTAGCAATAATTAATAAGATTAAGATTTTTGGTTAGTTTTATAGGGATTTTTCTTTGTAAATATTTGTTTTTATTCATTTATCATAATGTAATTACTTTTTTTTGAGTCATAATAGTAATTTTCTTTGTAGCTTTCAATTGTGGAAGGTTTTGGGGCTTTTGCTAGTATATTGTTGCACCTAAAGTTTCATCAATTATCCAACAAAAAATACAAACATAACTCCAACCAACTTTAACATATTTATTTTTTAATTTAAATAGATGAGGGAACTCCACACAAAGTGGTCTATATTGGTACCATGCATCATCCCATAAAAGAGCAAGGTCGCCCTTCCTCCCAATCTAAAAAAGAGTATGTTTAATCAAAGTAGTACCCAATTTTATTATTTTTCATATTTGAGAACCTTTGCCAAGGGTTGACATCGTAGAAATGAAAGAATTATTAACTTTATAATTCACCTCATAAGTCTTGTTTCTTCCCATATTATCTCTAATATATTTTGGCAAAGAGCTATACATTAATGAGGGAAGATATCATACCTAAATCAACCCTCTTTAGGCTAACAAATCTCATCCCAATTAATCAAATCACAATTTTTTTTTTTAAATTCCTTCCAAAAGAAACATTCTCATCTTATAGTACAAACAATAAAGGATGCCTTTTGAAGTTGCAAGAGCCATAAATCTATAAATTGGTAGAGCTTGAATCATTGCATTAAGGATCATACAACCAAGCAAAGTAAGGTATCTGTGTGTTAAGTGAAATATGAAATTGAATAAAATTTAACATAACATTCTAATCTTTCTTCCCAAGGAAAGTATGAAAAATAGAGATACCAAAATATTTGAAAAGGAAAGAAGCAACTTGGAAATGAAGAATACTAACAATATGTGCCTAAAGATGGTTTGTATGGAAGAAGAAAACTTTATATTTATCTTCAAGAATTGACTAGATATATTGACTTAAATGTCAAGGTACCATCTAAAAGTAATAGCTTTGGGGTGAACCCACAATAATGAGTCCCACTTGTGGGACATAAAATTTGCATCGAAAAAAAGGGAAGAAATTTTTCTTATCACCTTTGTTCAAAGTTTTTTTTAAGTGAGTGTGTTCAAATGAAATGATGCATGCATCACTTTTGTTCCATGTCTTTTTGAATTTTTAAAAGGACTTTTTTAGCCCAAGCGGATTGTTATTTGCAAAAAAGCATTACAACAAGCTTGTGAAATTGTGACGCAAAACCCACAATCTACCACATTGACAACACATCATGCCACATCAAGTTACTATTTCAAGTGTTCTTTGAACAAAGGTCAAACATAATTAACATAGACAACCAAGAAAAGTGATGGAGGAAAAAAATAGTTGGAGCCAAGAAAGTTTGTTAGATTTTTTAATGATTTTGAATCCATTATAAGTTTCAATTTGATTATTTTTATTTTTCAAACCCTAAATGCATTCTAAAACCCTAGTTTGTATATCTGAAAACCTAAATAGGAACCAACTTATCCTTTAAAATGGGTTTTGTTATTTAGGCATTTTATTTTTAATAGTCATCCTCATGTTGATAATCACAATATTGGAAGACTAGAATTATAGTTGTTAGCCCAAATTTAATGAAATTAGGGTTTAATGCTTTATGTAGCTAGATATAGAAATGATACATCCTATGAAATATTTTAATGACAAAAATATATATTAATATATTGTGAATAAGAATAAATTGATAGATACTGTAGAACCTAAATTTGACCACTTCCATATGGTCAAAGGCGTCTCCTTAACTATCCTTTTGCTCGTTTAATTCGTTCGCTTTACCGGTATTAATTAAATCACTCATTTAATTAATATTTCATGTCTTCCATAAGGTTTCTAAAATTATTTTGTTCAATAAATAATTTTCCCTTCTTTCCTCTCTAAATTAAATAAATGTATTACTTTATTTAATTTAGTCATATTATCTTTTGGAATTTTAAATTTATTTTAAATCCCTCACTTTCTCTCTCATGGTCACATCCTCCAACTTTTGCAAGTTGATTTATAATCCCTCTTAGCAATTTAATCCTTTTTCTTAGTCATAATTAATTTATGATTAAGATGTGCACACCCCTAATCATCATTAGGGTCTCATCCTCCATAATTTCCCACTTGCCTATAATCTTCATTAATTAGTCTAATCAAGTACTTGCACAACCTTAATCACTTAGTTAGATCAACCTAATCCCCATATCATTTATGGAATGTGTCATAAGTCAACCTTATTAAATGTTTTTTCCTTTTGAGAAGGCACTCCATTCCCCATGTGATTTTTTAATTCACATTTAATCCCCCAATGCATTCCTCAGAATTTAAAATTCTTTCTCTCATCCCCATAAGAATATTTGAAGAATTTTTAATTCCCCACATGTCCTCTCACCCACATGGGGACAAGGACCTCCTTTATGAGGAGATCTTGTCCAATCCCAAGGTACTATGTACCACTTCCATATCATGTATTATCCTTCCACCTCCTATACACATCATCTCTTTTAAGCCACTTCACATGTCATATGTCAAGATGTAAGGGCTTGTGAGTTCTCAACTCACCTTAGCCTTACATCTTGATCTTGGTGGCTCAATCTTGACCATCCATTTTCCTAGAAAATTCCAAAATCTCTATAAATACCCCATTTTTTCTCTCATTTTAAAAAAGAGATCATTCATACTAGCCAAATTTTTGCAAAATTTTTCCTCAAGCCATACTTAGCCTTTGTTTTTATGCTTCCATCAATTTTCCATCCATCTCACAATCCACATTTGAATCTCCTGCCATCCAAGGAGCATACAACACCAGAGATCGAAGGGCCAACCAAATGATCGATTCGAGACAAGGTAAAAGATTTCATTTTGTCATCTTTATTTTGTATTGAATCCAACTAGGCTAATCTTTAAGTGTAGAGTGTTTTTAGTATTGTTTGATCTCTTTTGTTTGTTGTTCATTTTCTAGTACCTAAATTCACCCTATCACATTTCTGGCACGCCTAGTGGGACCCACAAACGAATCTCTTGCTTTCATGTTTGCTATTTTTTTACTTTTTGTAGGTATAGGTTATAGAGGGGAAAACCTGACCTATAGAGGGGCATACTTGACCTTCCTATGGCAGACCCGACCTACAGGGGCAGACCTGCCCTCCCACAGACCTCAGAAGTTGTTTTTGGAAAACTTTTCATAGAGGAGTGGACCTGACCTGCAGACAGCTGGATTTAACCTACAGATAGTCAGATTTGACCTACAGACAGCCGGACCTGACCTCTACACAACCAGATTTTCCCTAGACAGTTTTTTCTAGAAGGTAAAATTTCACTTTTTAGCAATTTTTTTTATTGTTTTAAGAGTTTTTAACCCCTAATTTAGGTACATAGTTTAAGTAGGGGTGTCAATTAACCTTGTTTGATGTATTTGTGGGTAAGCTATTTGATGTATGTAATCCCCTTGTGCCATTCGATGATCTTGGGTGATGAAAAATTGTAGCTTACCACGTCTTTTGAGTCATCCCTTTTTTATCTTTTCTTAGCAGGATCTGGTTGGGGATTTCATCACCCCAAGGGACGATCCAACCATGCGTACCGGTGGCGTATATAAAGGGGGGAGAGCGAAAGTTGTACCCCAATCCAACCGCGTTGTAATTAGCGAAGCGTCGGGATGACGTGAAGAGTTGGTCCGAGCCTTTAAGGTTCCCGACTCACACTTGTAACAGGTTGGTGTTCATAGTTTGGGCCTCACGTACCAGGTGTATTACAAGGACTCCTTAGTAACCATGTTCATCCTAGATTAGAGGAATTTGCTGGCCATACCCTCTCTACTAGACTTAGGTTTGTGTTGTCTAAATTGTCTTTTTTGTGCGAAACCAGTAATTGTCTGGTTCATTTCACTCAGCCATATCATTTTCTTTGATGATTGTTGTGTTTTCAGTCCTTTGCCTTTTTATTTTTTGTCAAAAGTCAAGTTTAAACTTGCAGACAATCGGACCTGCCCTACAAATAGTCGGACCTGACTTTTGAGCAGGCGAACTTGACCTTGAACCAGTCCTTCAGATCCTGTTTTAGCCATTTTTTACTAACTTTTGCTCCTTGGGCGGACCTGCCCTTTGACACACCCCTTTTAGGACTAACTTAACAAAATTTGACCAACTTTTTCTCCTTGGGCGGACCTGACTTGTCTAGGGGCGGACCTAATCTTTGACCCACCCCCTTTCAAGCCTGTTTTGACAAAGTTTGACCACCTTTTGTTCCTTGGGCGGACCTTCCCTCCTGACAGACAGACTTGACCTCTAGATAGGCAAATTTTCCATCCACAGGAGAACCTGACCCATCTAGGGGTGGACCTAACCTTTGACCCACCCCTTTCAAGCCTGTTTTGACCAAATTTGACCATCTTTTTGTTCCTTGGGTGGACCTAAGCTTTGACCTACCCCTTTCAGGCTTGTTTTGACCAAATTTGACCACCTTTTGTTCCTTGGGCAGACCTTCCCTTCACAGGGGCGGACCTAACCCTTGACTGATTGACTTTTTCATCCTCTTTGTCATTCGAGACCCTCGTTTCACCGTCTCGATCATTCATCTCCCTGTTTTAGGCATCCGTACACCTATTTTGGGAATCCGTTCACCATCCTAAACGTTCATCCCCTCAGCTCGTTCATCCATTCACCCATTCAAAGTCCTCATTTACCCATTTCGAACCCACATCCTAATTATCATTTCCTCGTTTCGAACCATCGGTATCCCATTGAAACCTCATTAGAGCAGTTATCCAAATTGACCTAGGTGTTCATCTCTTATCATCATCCATCAAAACTGACTTAGGGTATTCATCTATCCTCAGTCAGTCATCCTCGTCGGCCCAATCAATCCACTTCAATCTCAAGTCAGATTCGGTGGACCATTATCAGACATCCACCCTTTAGTCGATTAATCAACACCTAACGTTACCAAGGATCACTCTTGAACTCGGTTTTAGATTCCAATCATTATCATTCATCCTAATGAATCATCAATCCAAATCAAATCATCACATCAACCAATTTAGATCAACCAATCATCTACCAATCAACCCAATATGATCTCGTCAAACCAAATCCACCTCGATCAAATCGAATCAATCATATCAAGCTACATCTTCATTGGCTAATCAATCACCCAATCAAATCAATCCTATCAAGCCACATCCTTATCAACTAATCAATCATCAAATCAATCCTTTCATCACCAAGGTCATCCTAGCATCCTAGTCCTTCATATCATCTTGCATGCCCGTTTAGACCCGGTCACAAACAAGGAAAATGGCCGAACAACAATCCCAACCAAACATCCCTCAAGATCTGAACAACACAGCTAATGCCTCACAAGACCCCAATAACAGTGCGAACATCCCTCAAGATCCACACAATGGTACATCATCACAATCCAATATCAACGGTCAAAACATGTCACCCCCTAGGGATGAAAACATGGTCATTCAACCTGAAATTACATTTGAGGAACACTTTAGTAACTTGGTCAATGTGCAAATGGCAGATTGCCTTTTTGAAAAACATGGCAAAGAAATCTTGGCTCACTTAATTGAAAAGGGTATCAAGCTACCGTCAGGTATCGACCTATCCAAGTATAGCGGTTCCACACCTAACATACCCCAAGGTTCACATAACGCACCAGGTAGTTCATACGTCCCCAATGTTCCTCCCGTAGAAGGTTGGCATCAACTTGAATTTGGCAATGCCATTTTGTATCCCATTAGCAATCCCCCGCAGACCGCAATCTCAGTCATAGGGGCCCCCCAAACCACTAACCACAATGATCTTTTTTCCTTTGGCATGCCACAAAACGTCCTACAACCACAACCATTGATGCTAACGGCACCACCCCTTTCAAATCCACCTCCTGTCAGTATTGGGGGCACCCCTTTCACTGCATTTCCTCCACCTTCCGAGGCCATAAACCTATCGTCGCCTTCATATGCATCTCCACAGCCCCTCCAATCTAACCTACCACCTCTGAATGTCCCCTTCGGTACCCAACAACCTCCCTTGCAAAATCCCCCTACATTATCTCAACCGCCCCAACAACAACAACTGATATATAACCCACCGATTTCCTCGCAACAACCACCATACCAGCTGCAAAGCAATCCGTCCCAATCTCCCACTCAAACTATATCCCTGTTCCTCACATCCATCCTACGACTGTGAGGTCAAATACAATACAACATCCTGTCTCAGCCCATGCAACATCTCACATCGCATCAGTAACCACCACAACATCATTATCACCAACAACAGTCCCAACAACAACCACCTTATTCAGCCTCCCAACAATCGCAACAATACCCTCAGTATCAACAGGTCAATCCACAACATCACATCCCAGCTCCTCAACAGCCTACCCCCCATTTTTATCAAACAAATATGTACTATACCTCACAACAACAACCCCCGTATCAACAAAATCCCTTGGCGTACCAACAAGGGATGTCATCGTCCCACTATTAGAATCCATACCTCAACAATCCAACATTCTCTCAGTAGGATCCTTTATCGTCCTACCATCCATATCCACCCAACCAGTCACCAGTCAACTCAGATCTGTTGGAAATCAAAGCTGCTCTGAAAGACCTCCAAGCTGGGACTAGCAAACAATCATTTAAATTCGAAGACATATGCCCATATCCATTTGATCCCTCCATCTCATTGATCCCCTTCCCTAAACATTTTGAAATACCAAAATTTGATAGATACAGGAGGAACAAAGATCCTAAGGCCCACTTGCAAGAATTCTAATCCTAGTGTCATGAAGTTATGCACAACACAATTATCTCTTGCGCCTATTTTTGTGGAGCTTGATAGGCATTGCCCTAGAGTGGTTCATGACCCTCGAAAGAGGTTCTATAAAATATTTTGCGGACCTGTCAGAAAAGTTTCTCTTATTTCTCCTTCAATTTGGAGAAAGACACTGACACCTTAGATCTCCTCAAAGATAAATAACATGAGGGGGAAACCTTTGCTAGCTATCTTCAAAGGTGGCGTGCGCTAGCAAGCCGAATGAAAACCCCTCTAAAAGAGAAGGACATGGTCACCCTCTTCATGGAGAATTCTCATCCCGACATGGCTCATAATTTTAGGTTACATTGTGTCACCACTTTCGCGGAGCTAGTGGAAAAGGGACCTATCCTTGAACGTGCCCTTGTTTCCAAAGGACACATCAAAATACATAATCATGATAAAGAAAGGTCATTCGGTGACAAGCCACGTTTTTGGAACAAGAACAAGAACACAGTCAATGATGGCATCACTGATACTAAACACATCCAAGTGGCTAATACCTCCTAGAGACAACATCATCTGTACCTAATGCCATATCCGTACCACAGGGGGCACCTCGTCCTCCTCAACAATCAAACTAGAACACTCAGGGGAATGCTAAACACTAGTATACTCAATTAGGAGAACCCCCGAGTGTCGTCTTCAATAAGTTGTTACAGATCAACTACCCGATCACCTACCCCATCACCAAACCACTTGATGAATCCAAACCTAAGCTTGCACCGTTTAGGGAAAATTATGAATATTGTGAGTTCCATAAAATCAAAGGACACTCTCTGAATAAGTGTCAAGGTCTCAAAAACTATGTCCAAGATCTTATTGATTGAGGATCAAAGTCGACACTTGTCAAGCTTCGTCATCCAATGCTCAATTGCAGATATATCAAAATGCCTTTCCAAACCATAATCAAGGCACGAGCACCTCCAACAACAATCCCCAAGATAACAACACAAATAATGTAAGTTATAAGAATGTACCCCTCAATTACAAGGGTATTATTCATTACATTGAGCAGGTAAAACCCCGTGTATCTATGATCCATGTCAAAGCCAAAGACCCTCAGTGTGTTGGTACTACACGACGAGCCCACATCACTGTCCCTGTAGCCTCCACATCCGCCCAACCAAATCCTATAAACTCTCAGTACAACCTTTTGGATCACTTAGGGAAGACCCCTGCTTAGATCTCAATCTTGGATTTGCTTAAGTCTTCTCCTGTACATCAAGAAATCCTCAATAGAGCCTTACATGAAGCCCATGTAGCTAATGACATCAATCTTACATGATTCCAAGCTTTGGTAGGACACCTGGCTTTATCTCATCAGCTGCACTTCAGCCAAAATGACATGTCCAATATCGATGTCAATCATAATCACCCCTTGCATATCGAAGTCGTAGTTTCCCATCATAAAATAAAAAGGGTCTTGGTAGATAATAGCTCTTCCCTCAATCTATGTACTCTAAAATTCATAAAACAGGTGGGGTACACTCAAGCAAACTTAAGTAATCAAATCATCACGATCAAGGAATATGATAATGTAGAAAGAAATTCTAAAGGAATTATCAGTCTTCCTATCCAAGTTGGACCTGTATTTTAGTACACTACCTGTCATGTTCTTGATCTGGACTTACCATATAATCTCCTCCTTGGTCACCCATGGCTCCATGCTATGCAAGCCTTCCCCTCCACATACCATCAGTGCCTAAAATTCTTGTTCAATGGACAAGAGGTCACCATTTATGCCGACCCCCAACCTTTTGAATACTTCCACACTTTAGAAGCATCCTTTCCCCATTTACATTATTGTCCTGGGGTTGAAATGGGGGCATCTCAGTCATCATCCGCTAATCCATCCTTCGCCATGACAACCACTCCATCTTCTGCCACTAATCCTATGATCACAAAAGTCTAGATCATTGAAAAGGGGTGTGGTGAATACGAAATGCATACTACTGTTAATGTAGCAACCATGCCACCCTCACCACACGAGTATGGTCAACCTTCACATGCTACTCCAAAGGAAGACAAGACTATCACCTTCAGTGCACAGAACATTCCTACTACCACATTAAGGTCCCCTAGTATCAAGATTGATGCACTAGTAGAGGATATAAGTCAATGGGTATACCAAGAAGAACCCTAACCAGATCCTCCTCTAAAGGAATACTTCCAGGAAGTATATCCTTGGTCAACTAAGTTTGCAAAAAAATATAACTACCAAGGTAGGGGCCTAGGTAAGGAAGAACAAGGGCAGTTGCAACCTATTGATACATCAAAGCTACCAAAGAACATAGGCATCGGATATGAAAAAAAGCAGAAAAGCCTTGCAACATTGTCTAATACTTCCAATAGTGTTGTTGTGGATGATGGCTTGTTGGAAGACATACCCGAGGAGGAATCCATCATATGTGCATATGATGACGTCGATCACACTGACCTATCATCCATGTTTGAATGCTTATCCGTCTACACCATTAGCCTATCCCTTTGTCACCCTGAGCTTATTGATTGGGACCTACGTGACAACACACATGTCAATATGTCTGTGGATACATGTGTAAACCTCATGGGATTGGGGGAGGATGAACACTCCAGTCACAAAAATAAGATTAAGAAAAATAAAAAGCAGTCATCTAGTGAAGACCTCCCTAAGGCACTTCCTGACCTTGAAAAAGTAAAAATAAAGGACACATCCGATGGCAGAAACTCGAAGAGGCACTAGAGGATGGAGATGTTCATCTTCCCCTTGTGGGAACTCTGTTATCTACATAGTCGTCCATTCTAATTGAAGAGACTTGAGAAGTTAATTTGGGTACTGCCGAAACTCCTAAGATCACATATGTGGTCAAGTTACTCTCAAATCCAGAATATGCAGTCATTGTTCAATTACTCCAAGAGGGTATTGTTAACTTTGCTTGGTCATATTCAGATATGCCAGGCTTAGACCCCACTTTAGTGGTTCATCACCTAGACGTTCGTCCTGATGCAAAGCCTATCAAACATAAGCTCCACAAGATGCATCCACAGGTAGCATTGTTAGTCAAGAAGGAACTGGAGAAATTACTAGACGTAGGTTTTATCAGACCAATTGACTACTCTAAGTGGATCTCCAATATAGTACCAGTTTCCAAACCAAATGGAGACATTTGAATCTGCACAGACTTCAGAGATCTTAACAAGGCTTTCCCAAAGGACGATTTCCCTCTGCCTAACATTGAAATGTTGGTCGACCTCATAGAAGGACATGAGATGTTATCCCTTATGGATGGTTTCTCTGGTTATAATCAGATCTGAATTACACCTGAGGACCAACATAAGACCACTTTCACAACACCGTGGGGTACTTTCTATTACAATGTTATGCCCTTTGGTCTCAAAAATGTAGGGGCAACATATCAAAGGGAAATGACGGTCATCTTCCATGACCTCATCTATATCATCATGGAGGATTATGTCGACAACTTGTTAGGGAAATCCAGAACATGAGTGGAACATCCTACCGTCTTGAAAAATATCTTTGAATGGTTGGAGCATTACAAGTTACGGCTAAATCCAAAAAAGTGTGTCTTTGGTGTCACATTAGGAAAACTGTTGGGTTTCATAGTCTCTCAAAGAGGTATTGAGGTTGATCCCACCAAGGTGAAGGCTATCTAGGACATTCCACCCCTGTGCAATCTGAAACAATTAAGAAGCCTCCAAGGGAAGATGCAATCCATCTGTCGGTTCATAGCCCAGCTCATGGATAAGTTTCAACCATTCACTCATCTTCTGAAGAAAGACTCCACCTTTCGATGGAACCAATAGTGTCAAACAGGTTTCGATAAGATCAAAGAATACTTAGCCTATCCACCAATCTTGATCCCACCTATTCCAGGGAAACCCCTCTTGTTGTATATCTCTGCCACTTCAGTCGCGCTGGGGGCATTGTTGGCACAATATGATGAATCATCAAAAGAGAGGGCAATCTACTACATCAGTCGAACATTGGTTGGATATGAATTAAAATACTCTCCCATGGAAAAGGCCCGCCTTGCACTAGTCTTCAGCACACAGAAAGTCTGACATTACATGCTCAGCTATCCAGTCAAATTAATTGCTAAAATTGATCCACTGAAGTATTTGTTATCTAGAACCACTCTAACTGGCAGCATGGCCAAGTGGGTCATGCTCCTAAGCGAATTTGACATAGAGTATGTGGAGTGGAAATCCATAAAGGGACAGGTCATAGCTGATCAGTTGGCCGAGACACCATTAGTAGATGCTTACCCTTTGGACACTAAATTTTCAGATGAAAAAGTTTACACAGTCACAGATGCACCTGCTTGGACACTGTATTTTGATGGCTCATATACCCACAATGGATCAGGCGCAAGAATTCTATTAGTTACCCCTCTAGGTGACTACATTCCAAAATAATTCAAGATAGCATTCCCGTGTACCAACAACATGGAAGAGTATGAAGACCTCCTCACCAGCCTCCGAATTGCAAAGCAGTGGCATATAACTCACTTGAAAGTATATGGGGATTCATTGTTAGTTATCAAGTAGGTTAATGATGAATTCTTAACAAAAGATGATAAGTTGTTGCCCTATAAATGTATGGTGGATGATTTCAAGAAATATTTCACCTTCATACAATTTGATCAAATTCCTAGGGTACAAAACAAAGCAGCAGATGCAATGGCCACTATCGGCTCCCTGATCGGCATGCCTAAAGATCAGACGGAATGTGAGTTCCTTGTCAAACAACTTTTAATCCCAACATATGATATTCCTGAGACTGATATGGTGTGTGATATCGTAGGTCCTGCCTCCCCCTGGTACCAGGACATATATACCTATCTCCATGATAATATCCTACCCCCAGACCTCACACGGAACCAACAAAAATCCTTTATTCAACATTCAACTCATTACATTATCATCGGTGATACACTTTATTATTGCGGGTATGATGGGATCCTCCTTAGGTGTCTGAATGAGACTGAATCCCGCACGACACTAACAGAGGTACATGGTGGTGTTTGTGGAACTCACTCAAATGGTATGACCCTAGCCAAAAGGATTCTCCAAGCTGGATATTATTGGCCTACATTAGAGCATGATGCTTGTGAATTTTTGAAGAAATGCCTTCCATGACAACAACATGCAGATTTGATTCATGCTCCAACATAGGATCTTCAGCCCCTCCTAGCACCGTGGCCATTCTCTCAATGGGGTTTCAACTTGATTGGCAAGATTTACCCACCATCATCCGACGACCATACATTCATAATTACTGCCACTGAATACTTCACTAAGTGGGTGGAAGCAATTCCACTTTCACAGATCACCGGTATTCAAATCTCAAAATTCATCCTTTACCATATTCTCTGCAGATATGGTATCCCATCCACCATCCTTTCCACTAATGGAAAACCCTTCAAAAACCAAGCCATGAAACACCTCTGCGACACCTTTCACATCCAACATCATTGGTCAACGCCTTATTACCCCCAGGGTAATGGTCAGGAAGAAGCAACCAACAAGACCCTCATCCGCATCCTTAAAAAGGTTGTCACTAAAATTGGTTGAGATTGGCACCTCCATATTCATCTTGCCCTCTGGGCATATCACACCTCCATCCACACCCCTACATGACCCACTCCCTATTCTTTAGTCTATGGAACCAAAGCCATCTTTCCAATTGAATTTGAGATCCCATCACTAAAAATTTCCTTAAAAAATCTTATCAGTGAGGAGGATGCTCGTGTTGCACAGCTTGTACAACTAGAGTTACTTGATGAATGAAGAATAAAAGCTTACGATCACCTACAAGCATACCAGAACTGCCTCAAACATAACTACAACAAGAAGGTTCGCCCTCGATAGTTTCAGGTGGGTGATCTTGTCCTCAAAGAGAATCAACGTACTCAACAAGACCGAGACAAGAAATGAAAATTTGAGGCAAACTAGTTGGGACCTTATATCATAGCCGCCAAATATGGATCTGGAGCATACAAGTTGACTACCCTTGAAGGAAAGCCTCTCGAAGAACCCATCAGTATCATGCATCTGAAGAGGTTCTACACCTAAGTCTACTTGGAAACCCCACCTATTGGAAAAATCAAAAATCAAAAATCAAAAATCAAAAAATCAAAAAAATAAGGAAAAATCCAAAAATCCAAAAATAGTAAAGAGAAATAAGTTTTTCCTATGGTGAAAACCACTTTTTGGTGGCGCCTTGGATAAGTATGGATGATGAAAACCTGGCAACATGTGTCATCCGTAGAGGGCTTAATCATTATATACTTGGAATCCTAATTATTTTATGCTTTCATCCACACTATCATACTCATCCCTCCCATCCTTGGCTGCTTGGTATATTTTAATTGAGGATTGGATGACCCATCTAGGCTATCCCCCCATCCTGAGCTTTTCAGTATCCCACTCTGAGCTTATGGCGTTCGTCTCCTCGTCTGTTGGTCTATATCGACACATAGGATCATCCATTGTGTTGCTCTTTATCTAGATCTCATCCTATCGTGTCTCCAGTCAAACTATGTTGCCCTTGCATTGACACGTAGGCAAGGCTAATCATTTGATCTACCCTCGGGGTATCCTCACCATCCAGTATTGGCCGTTCATCATCTGCCTTCATTGTCCTCTTTCTGCTTTATCCATGGTCTTTTCATGAACTACAAGGGCTCTGCGCTTTCACGTAGGCAAGGATAATCTTTGATCGACCCTCGAGCCCTAGGTCTGTAGGGTGTGTCAGTCTGTGTCCTTTTCTGGCTCGTTCTTCACACACAAAATCCCCTAGTGTCAGAAGATTTGGTTCATAAAAAAACATCTGGCATCAAACTGGGTCATTCTAGTTTAGTATCTGTAGACACCTAAAAATGACCTAGGCCTGCAAGCTTCATTTTTACCACTTTCGTCCTAGTATGATTATGACATTTAATTATGTCCTTGGTCCACATTCGACTATTGATTAAATAATTCATAATTATTTAATTAATTCATGTCCTTTTATTCTTCATGATTATTAAATAAATAAATTTTATTTATTTATTAAATACGTCATTAATTGTCTAAGTTTTCCTTTAATTAAATAAATTTCTTAATTTATTTAATTACCTTTCTTCATTAATTCTTCCTGATTATTAAATAAATGAATTTCATTTATTTATTTGATATCACTAATTGTCACAATTAAATAAATTTATTAATTTATTTAATTATTCAGTCTTATCTTCCAAATTAAATAATTATTTTTAATTATTTAATTACTAATTTCACTTTTCTCTCATTTTAAATAAATGAAAATATTTAAATGATTTCATTAACTTTCACTCTTTTTAGTAAATAATCTGAAAAAGATTATTTACTTGTCACATAAAATTATCATTTTGAATTAATTAAACTCAAAAAGATATTATTCTTCCAAAAATCAAGTAATCGGGCAGATTCTTGATTTTCCAAATCTAATCTTTAGTTCAAATCTCATCTTCTTGATTTTTCGAATCTCGCAAATCACATCAATCTTTATCTTCTTGATTTTCAAAAATCTTTATTTTCTGATTAATTTGTCTCATTTATTCTCCACCGTCGATCCAATTATCTGAAATATTATTTTGACCGTTCGATTAAGGATTTTTCCCTAACCCTGATTAGGGATTCTCATATTTAATCTGGACCTCTTATTCTAGGCCTTTCTTAGAATTCAATCTCATCCGTCCGCTCAAAATTGTGTTTTCTATAAAAGACAAATTTTCTCATAATTTCGGGCTCCGACAACTTCATTTTTAATTTAATAGTCATTATAGTCATTTGGCATTAGTAGTCATTATTTTCATAGACATTGTCATAGTCATAGGAATTTAGACATTGCATAAATCCTTCAAAGCTTGGTGTAGGACTTAGGCATTTGCAGATTGCTCGTACGTCCAATCTGAGGGCAACATCATCTAGCAAGCAAGAAGGTGCTATGAAGGTGAAGCATGGAAGGAAAGGAAGGTATAATCGTTCTTTGTTGTGATTTTCCATTGTTCTTGATAGCTTCTTTGGATTTTTAATGTTTATTGATTAATAAGCTAACATATCTAAATTTCCTTTGATTACAGTATCCATCATTGGTCTCAACAGATGCATCCTTCCTAGCAGACCACATCAATCCCATCCATCCCCTTGATCCTATGGCAAAGGACGTTTTGAATTTGATTGTGATCTTTTGATGTTTTTGGATTTTGTTTATCATTTGAGCTCACTATCAATACTTGTCATAGTTTCCTTGATCCATCATATCATGGTGTGCTTTGACTCATCTACATAGGGGCATATCTTGATCTTTTCTTTGTTGTTGTCTTCTCGGTTGTCCCACGTAGTACCCACCAAGATCCCTAAGGTCTTGTGTTATGCTGGGGCATCCTTGTGTGTTTGTGGTTATCCCAATACCTAGCCTGACCAAGGTCATCGTGACCTTGGGGTGTCGGGGTAACCTTTTTGTTTGTTGTGTTTGTTTTATGCATTAGATGCCAACTCGCCTTGTTCTTACATATTAGGGTATCTGGTATCTTATGCTATAGCAAAAATCAATGCTCTGAAGATGGAAAATTACATTCTTACTTGCACTGTATTTCATTTCACTACATACACCCTTCATTCAACCTTGTCCATGACCCATGAATTATGATTTAGGTTGTGAAAGTCTTGACTCTTTTTCCCTCTTGATCTTCCTCTCAGGATACTAATGGTTTTTTTGACAGATGCAGTATCACACCCGCAATACACCTATCACCTATCCACATTCCCATATGGGTCCTTATGGGAACTCATGTTTCATTCATATTTAGGTTCATTCATATGGGTCCGCATTCCCATACTTAGGTTTGCATTATAGGAACTCATGTTTCATTAATATTTCATGTTACATTAAAGGTTCAATACATTTCATAGCTCATAGGCTGATTAGATTAAGCATCATAATTTCATTTAACCTATACACGTCCATATCTACATCTTAATTTCATTGCATACCAAATATTCATATTATCTTGCATCATCAACATTAATATATGTATAATCATCCATCTTCATATACATGTGCATAAATAAATCAAATCATACATCCACATAAACATGACATATCATATACATGTGCATAAATAGATCAAATCATACATCTACATAAGCATGAAGTATCATATACATGTACATTAATAAATCAAATCATACATTCACATAAGCATGACATATCATGAGCATGTGCATAAATAAACCAAACTATCCATCCACATAAGTAGGAAATATCATATACATGCGCATACATAAACTGAATCACCCATCACAAAAAACATAATGCATAGTGTCAATAAGGACTGTCCAATATCATAATTAAAATAATACAATGTGCATTATATATCCATCATACATCATCAAATAAGGTACAAAATCTAGAGATGTAGATCATCTCTACTCTCTGTTGATAAGTACTACATGCTCCATCATGTATCTATCAAAAATTGGGTATCCTATCATCTGATCTTTGGCTGTCCTACTGTGAGCTACCCACATCCGATCTCTGAGGAGAATTTGGCACTAGCCCTCTATGTGTGGGATTCCCTTGATACTCACAGGTGGGAGTCCCCTGGTAACCACCAAGAGGAGGAGTCTATCAATAGTCACTATACCCTCTGGTACGTGTCCCTAATGACTGGGACAGTGTTGGCATATGAGGTACTTGTCTGATATAGTGTGTTGTGTGCTACGTTGGGTCTAGAATAGTGTGCTCATACGCACACTTCTAGTAGCTCACCTCCCGCATATAGTCATCCCGCTAAGTAGCCTGATGCTCAACGACATTCCGCTCAACTCTATACATGTCCTGATCTTCGCTGATAACTCTCCACTCCTGTACCCAGGCCTCCTATGCCTCTATCAGCTGCTATACCTGCCTTGTAGCCCTATCTCTTTTAGCCTCTGTAGCCTGTAGCTATGCCCGTAACCCCTGTACCTCTTGCCCTGGCTTGCCCCCCGCACCATGCGCTGCTCGCAACTGAGTCTGTGCTGTGTCTTGCTCACTCTACAATGTCTGCATCTGTATCTCTATGACATCTCTCTCCCTCTGCACGGCCTGTTCCCGAGCCTCTGCTGCATCTCTGTCCCTCTAAAGTGCCTAAAGTCTCAACTTGGAAGAATCTCGCTCTCACTAAAGACCTGACATCTATGACACCGCTACATCCATCTCTCTCTAGAGAGACTGAACCTCTGACTCTGCCACCTGCCGCTCACTCTCACCCACCTGGGCATGTGCCTTTAACACATCCCTATCTACCTCTAAGAATTATATTTATGCTTGTGCCACATCTCTCTTTGACCTCAAAATGTACATCTCTCTCCTCGTCTTCTCCTCCCTCTGCTGTATCAATCCCATATCCCTAACTGTTTGCTCTAAACAGTCCATGCTATCTCTGAGTTCGGCCCGCTCCCAATGCAAATCTACTCTCTCCCTTTGTAACTACTCTAGCTATCCCTGTAGACCCTCTATGTCTTTAGTGGTCCTTGTCCCAGTCTCTGATGGCTCCTACCCTGTCCCACCTCCAACAACCTTTCGTATTGCCGCCTCTGCCACCAAACAGTCTCACTCCCATCTCACTACATCTCCCTCCTCATGCACCCTAGCCACCTCTACTCGCAATCTCTCTATCTCTGCCCACAGGTCGACTGCCTCATCCTGCGCCTCATCTCTCTCTCTCTCTCATCAAAATCCTCTCCACATTGGACACTAGTGTGGCCAGAACTGAATAATCCCTCACCCTGGGCGAATTGTGCCTGTAGCTCACTTAGTGCTACCTCTAATCTGACCCACTTTTCCCCTGTCTATCATAATTGCTGCTTGCCAAGGCACAGTCTCCCTAAAGTCTCTTTCAACACCACTGCAGGGTCCTCTCCTCTGGGTGGTGTTGTCGACAATGGTGCAATGCCATGCACATCTAAATCAATATCCATCTCCCACGACTCATACCCCTTGCTCTCTGTCGATGTCTCCATCTCATCCACATTAATCACCTAGGGGGCTCCCCCTCTCCCTGTCAGCCCCTCCTGCTCTCTGCTAGCCTCACCCTCCTATCTCTATCACTACTTCCCTCCTGTGGCCATGTCTACCTCTTTTTTCTACCACGGTCTAGTGGTCTCAGCTTCCCCCCCTCTCTCTTGCTGCCGACCTCCTAGGGTTGCACTTGCCTCCTGGCTCCTCTCTCTCTAGATCTTCGGCCCCCTATCCTGCTATGTTGTAGCCCTAGCCTCATCCTCTCCCTCCTCTACTCCATCTCCTCCTCAGGCTTTGCACCATCGTCTCCTCCTCCTAGCTTCCCTCACTAGCTCCTCAGCTACTCCAACTTCCTCTTGTCTCCTCTTGGCTGCCCTCACCTGCTCCTCAGTTGTTCCAACTGTCTCCAATCCCTCCCCTTGCTGTCCTCCTCTCACCTGAACTCATCTCTGTCACCCTCGAGGGGCTGGTCCCATCGCTCTCAGTCATCTCTCATCCTCTAACCTGAACCCTAGTGCTCCCTCAATCAACACTACTCGGGTAATCTGTGGCAGTGGATGTCGCTTGAACCACTATCGATATTGATCTGTCACCCCTGCATCCCTATGCCCCTCCCGCCTGTTTGGGTATGGCATAAACTATAGTGCCTCCAGCTCTACCCACACTGCCTCCAAATCCAACATGGTGCCCCATGGCCGCTCCCATGATAGTCACTGAAACATCACTCGCCTCGCGAGAATATCTTGCCTCACTCTGAACTATCGTGTCACCTGATCAGGTCTATGCAACTCCACTATAATCAAAACTCTCCCAATAATATAACAATGAGTGAAGAAGTAACCACTGTGTGCCTCCTCATTGCCCCTCTAGCCCCTGAAGTGTCGCATCATATAAGGACACCACACTATCATCTCCGCCTACACATCATCCAACCATCTTCTCCATATATGTACATCTCTCACATCTCGATATTGCAGTATCGCTCCTGCCTCTACCCCCCATCCCCAGGCCACAACCTTTCTGTCATCCTGCTCTCCTAATCTGTGCACAATCGGTCTGGTCACCCTGATGTGCTCCCAAGCCCAAACCTGTAGTAGTGTGACATGGGCCACACTTCGCGGCCTCCGATAGCATACTCTGTGCATATCCCAATACAACTATACTAGCATGTAGGTCCCCCATGCAAACTGCCCCTCTCGGCCCTTGATGATATGTTGAATCACCTTGACGAACCTAAGATGCAAAAATTGATAGCTCTAGTCTGGTACCAGGATCCCACTAATCAGTCCCGCTAGGTACAAAGACAATGTTGGTACCCTACAGGACAAACACCTGTCCACATCCAGCTGCCCCCGTTGAACCAGTAGATTGTCACTACCAAAAACAACATGCATGGACTCATCTAGTGCCTCGTCCGTTGTCCAACACTCGCTAACCACAAGCCCTACTATAGGGAGCCTCAGAATCCGCCAAACATCCTCCAAGGTCACTATCATCTCCCCAGTCAGTAGATGGAATGTTGATGTCGCCGAGTCCCAATGCTTTATCAGGGCTATGAGCATGGCCCTATGGGCCTTAATTGTCAGGTAGGATAACATGTGAACTAGTCCTGCCTCTACCAGTCTCTAGTGATCGACGCCTATCATCACTCCAATGCATCTAGTTAGCACTTCAGACCATCTCTCCCGTGTCCACAAACTCTCCACATTCTGCATCCATTGTGGCAATCCTTTGTCAGTTTCTTTTGACATCATTTTGCCCCCATTTTTTTTACCCCACTTCTTCCCACCCTGAGAAATCCTTCTCCATCCCACCGTTCCCCCATCCCACCCTCAACCAATTTTTCCCCTGCCTTTGGCTTTGTTTTGGACTTCCCGACGTCACCCTAGCCCCTAGACGGACCCGCCCGACACTAGTAGAAGTTGGAAAATAAATGACTATGTGACTAAAATTTTTAGTCACATGACTAACACTAGTATAATTTGGCAAATGAATGACTAATTTGGTCATTTATAAGTGACTAATTTGGTCATCGGGTAAAATCACAACTAAATGAGTAAATAAATTACTAATATGAGACAAATAAAAATGACTAAATAATTGACTAAATTAATGACTATTACTCTATTATTTTTTCTTTCAAATTTGATCATAATCCATAGAGCTTAAGCCCCCCTCATGGGACCCCTACCTAAGGGGGCCATTTGGCTGCCTAGGTTGCTTGATGCACCAAAAATACTTATTGTGTGGAAGGCATTGGCTCTCGGTGTAGTCTTAAGGCCTTCACATATTTTATAAAAAAATTTAACATTTACATTCTTTAATTTTTATTACTCATTATGTTAATGAATCATTAATGTTTTTAACTATGATTTGAAGCCAGTTTGATTTTCCTGTTGTGTTAGCATGTCAAATGTATCAAAGAGCAATTGTGGTCAATTTCACTAATAAAATATGATTTAAACAATCCAATTGCATTTTGAGGGCTATCTTTCATTTCAAAACACAAATAAAGATGACTAAATAATTAGTCACATAAAAATCAGACAATATGATATTAAAGTGGTTAATTAAAAAAAATTGAATTGAGGGAGTGTATTTTATTATAATATAATATAATAATAATAATATATTATATTACAATACAATATATTATAATAATAAATTATAATATAAGGGTAAGTGCACCAAGATGGTTCCCAAAAAAGGGGCTTAAGTGGCCACTTTTTTTTCTGAAATCAGGAAATACTGACCTTGGACGTGAAATTGAGGATAGCTACACTCAAATTTTTTTGATGGAACAAAAACAAGGACCGCAGTGCTCCGAGTCTACTTTCTAAACTACCAATTTATTTGAAACGCAGTTGAGGATTATGGGGTTCAAAAAGAGGGACACACACAAATTGTTGTTGTTTCGCTTAAAACATAACATAGCGCAACTCTTTGTGTGACCCGAAAGCACGGGTGGACTTTTTTTAGTATTTTTAAAATCGCCCAATCAAGTTAGATAACAAGATGTAAGGACCGGATATTTTCTGATAAATTTTTAATGAATATTTGATCTTTTGTTAATTTTCTAAGGGCAACTTCCTAAAAAGCAGAATTTTACCGTGTTCCCCTCAAATTTTTAAACTAAAAGAATTTCTAAAATTTTATTTTTTTTAAATTGTAGAATGGAGTCTAGTTTATAAAAATATAATTTATTTCAAATTTCGATGAACGGTTAATTTATAGCGAAAAAAATACCAAACACTGCTTTTTGAAGAAAAACGGACATACAATCAAAAGAAATTATGGACGAAAATTTTAACATTGTTAGAAAGTGAAAAAAATTACATCGTTGGAAAGCTAATAAAGAACCTAACATTACCCATGTCTTCGATTTTCTTGATATTGAACCAGATGCAATCTTGATGGTGAGTACGAACCCGATTATGTGAAAATTTGTTGAATTTGGAAAAAAACACGTCTCTGGTCTTTGGGAATGCCCTCCAAGCCTTTGGGTTGGTATTCCAAGGAAAATACCAAAGCTAAGGCTCGGGGATTTCCAATGCAAGATATAATGCACACGCATTATAACACGCACGCGTTATGTCTTCCTTTCCACATTTTCCCAAGAGCATTACTAGCAACAAAGGAGGGAAAGGGTTGGAGAGGGTAGGGAAGGAGGGAAAGAGTGGGGAAGGGTGAGAGAGGGTGGGAGAGTGTTAGAGAGGGTGGTAGAGGGTGGGAGAGGATTGGAGAG
>VDFB02207432.1:0-14503 GCA_007258455.2 Sequoia sempervirens | reverse complement strand
CTTGAGTGATGCTCCTCCATAGTAGGTGACAAAAGAACCAAGATTTTAAAGGAAGGATCCTAGACCATTCTTACAGCTATTTGTTCTAAAGCTCATTGGAGCTATGTATGTAAATGTATGCATTCTTGAATTTCGGTAACTTGTGAAGTTATTGTAATTAAATGGAACCTTTATTGTAATTTGATATGGCATCTTGTTTTTATATTCTCAATAAAGAAAGAAAATTTTTATTGCAATGGCTTGTTACCTAATTTATTCTTGTAAGGTGTAAGTTTAGAAATTTTTACAGCATTGAAGGGTTGGTATGTTTCACTCAAGATTTAGAGAATTATTTGTACTGATGTAAATTTATAGGAGTTGGAAAAGAAAAAAATTCCCACCAAAAGGCTAAGAAAATTTCTAGAGATTCAATGATTTCAATAGAAATTAGAGACATCCAATGGTAAATAAAAAGAAATTAGAGACACCCAATGGTAAATAAAAATATGAATTCCTTGGACAAGCCTAGAATCATAATTCAAAATTCACATGCAATGAGAAAATTTTGTAAGTAAATTCAACGGAATTGTTGATTACGAGCCTAATTTTTTGGCTACAAACATGCATTTAGTACACACAAAAAATTCTAAAGATCCTTCCATGATTATCAAAATTTGAAAATACCTCTCTAAAAAAAAAATTGGAAAATGCAACCACAACAAAATCTAGAAACCCTCACTTGATAAAATAAATTAAATCCACTAAATTTGGGAATAAAAACTAAAATGGGAGAAATCAAGGGCAAGAAAAATGGTCCTAATCTACAACTCTAGTCAACGTGGAATGTGACTGTTGTAGCTCAAACAAATTTCAGCGTGAGAGGCATGAGATTTTTGGCATGAGACAATTCTAGTGGGTTGTGCCCACAATAAATAGCCTTTTGACTAATTATTCACTCTAACACATAGTAGAGGAAGAGGAAGAATTTTAGTAGATCATAGAAGCATCTAATCTAGATATTGTGAAAGGTATGGGCACTGTGAATCTAAATTTAGAAAAAAAAAATCCGATTTAAATAAATCAAGATTCAACTATACTAAAGAGTCTTTTGAAGATGCAAATAACTCCACATTCTTCACATGTAATTTAGAAAAAGAACCTCAAAATTATGTGTGATTCGAGGATAGTGGTTGCTCAAATTATATGATAGATAAATCTGATCTCTTTATCAAATTAGATGAATATGGGAGAAGTAAAATTTGGTGATGATAAAGAGGTTGATCTAATGGGAAAGGGTACTCTTGTAGTGAAAACTAAGCAAGGATAAACTACTTTGATTCATGACACTTTTGATGTTCCAAAATTATACCATAATATTTTAAGTATTGGGCAACTTATAGTAAAAATTATAAGGTTGTGTTTGAAGATAACTACTACAAAATGTTTGATAAATCAATTAACCATCATCTTATAGCAAAGGCTTGTATGACAAAGAATAGATTATTCCTCTCACATTGGTTTCTACTAAGATGCATGCATCAAGGAAACCATAGATGATTCGTGGTTATGGCACCAATGTTATGGTCATTTGAATTTTCAAGGATTAAGTTTGCTTCATAAGAAGAGCATGGTGAGATTTCACTTCTTGGAATTTAGGAAAAATAAGTTTGTTCAGGGTGTGCACTTGGCAAGTAGCATTAAGATATTTTTCCAATGAACAAATCATGGAGGGAAAAATCTCCTCTAGAGTTTGTGCATACTGACATTTGTGGTGACATGCAAGAGGAATATTTGGGTAGGAATATTTATTTGACTTTTATTGATGATTTTTCTAGCAACAAATGGGTTTTATTTCTTAGGAATAAATCCAAGGCATTTGAATGTTTCAAGCATTTTAAGGCTATGATATAAAAACAAAGTGGTTCTTATCTCAAAATACTCCAAATAGATAGAGGGGGAGAATTCACTTCCAAAGAGTTTTCTGATTTTTGTAACACTTATGGAATCAAGAGACAACTTATTGCAGCTTATGCTCCTCAACAAAATGGTATTGCAGAAAGGAAGAAAGGTACCATTATGGGAATGTCACGAAGTATGTTACAGACCAAGAATCTTCCAATTTATAATTGGGGAGAAGTAGTTGTAATGATAGTGTATATATTATGAATTGAAGAAGTGAGGTGCATGAAGTTGGGTACCAATTTTGTGGCCATTTTTTTAAAAAAAATTAGAAAACGCGCTTGTGTTATTTCGCTTTAAAAACAAAGAAAAAATTGAATTATTTGCCTTGGGATACCAACCCAAAGGCTTGGAGGGCAATCCCGACAAGGCTAGAGACGTGTTTTTGCAAATTCTACAATTTTTCACATAATCAAGTCCATGCTCACCATCAAGATTACATCTAGTTCAATATCGACAAAATTGAACACATGGGTAATGTTAGGTTGTCTCTTAGGTATCCAACGATGTAATTTTTTTCACTTTTTGACAATGTTAAGCCTTTCATCCATAATTTCTTTTGTTTGTATGTCGTTTTTGCTAAAAGCGGTGTTTGGTGTTTTTGTTATAAATTAACCATTCATCAAAATTTCAAATAAATTACATTTTAGAAACTAGACTTTCCATTCTACAAATTTAAAAAAAGAAAAGAAAAAAATCAATTATTTTCAAAAATTTGTAAGAACCTTGACCGGTACTGCTTCGAGGAAGTTCCTTAGAAAATTAGTAAAAATCAAATATTCATTAAAAATTAATTAGAAAAATTGTGCATCAACTACGAATCTTTGATGGCTAACTTCTGACCATAATGATTTTAAAAATACTAAAAAAAAACTCACCGTGCTCAGGTCGTACAAGAGTTGCTATATTATGTTTTTCTGACAAAAACAATACCAATTTGTGTACATCCCTTTGTTGAACCCCTTAATCTCAACCATTTTCAAAATAAATTAGTAGTTTAGAAAGTAGACTCAGAGCACTTCGATCCTTGTTTTGTTCCATCTCAAAATTTTGAGTGTAACTATCCTCAATTTCGTCCAAAGATTGACATTTCACGATTTGAGAAAAAAGTGGCCACTTAAGCCCCTTTGGAACCATCTTGGTGCACTTGCAGAAGTCCCTGAAAGTAGTTCAAGACAACCGGTTGAAGAGGCCTAGGTGATGCCAAGCCTTTAGTGGCTCATCTTCAAGTATTTGGTTGTCCCACATATGTTCATGTTCTAGTTTAGAAGTAGAATAAGTTGGATGCAAAATCCCAACTTTGTATATTTGTGGGATACTCAAATGAAACTAAAGGATATAAATTCTACAACCCCAACATAAAGTAATGGATTGTTATTTGAGATGTTAATTTTGATGAAGGGGGAGTATGGAAGTATAAATATGATGTATAAAAAAATATAATAATCATGAGCATGGAAGATAATAGTGTTCCTCCTTTCCCCACAAGATTAAGTGGAAGTTCAAGCTCAAGTCACAATCCTACAAAATCACTAAGTTCTTCTTCAGGTGATAGTTCAAGTCTCGCATCAAGTCCAAGATCTTCAAGGAAGGTACGAAGTTTAATGAAATTTATCAAAGGAGTTCTAATATAAATCCAAATGCCAATTTTTCTTTACTTAGTAAAATTCAAGTTGAACCTTCTGTGTATGAAGAATTCATCAAAGAAACAATATGGATTGATGTTGTGAATGAAGAGATGCATGCAATTGATTAAAATAATGCATGAAAATTAGTGCAACTTCCTAAAGACAAACAAGTGATTGGTGTCAAATGGATTTATAAGGTGAAATACAATGCTGATGGTTTTATGAAAAGACACAAGGCAAGATTAGTTGTCAATAGATTTGTACAAATGCCTAGAGTATATTATTTAGATACTTTCACTCCAACTAGAAGATTTGATACAATCAAGATTATATTGGCTATTGCTACACAATATAAGTGGCCAATATATTAGATGGGTGTCAAATCAGCATTCCTAAATTTGGTTATATTGATGAGGAAGTCTATGTAGAATAGCCTATAAATCCAACATCAAGTGGTAATGATCTTCTCATCGTTTACCTTTATGTTGATGATCTTATTTATACAGGCAATAGTACAGCTCTTGTGAAGAAGTTTCAAGAAGAAATGAAACAAGAATTTGAAATGTCAAATCTAGGAATCATGCATTATTTTCTTGGTGTGTAGGTGCAACAACAATCTAAAGGTATATTTATTTCTCAAACCAAGTATGTACTTGATTTATTGAAGTGGTTTAGAATGATTCCATGCACTGCAATTGTAACCCTTGTAGCCCTTAGTGAGAAATTAACCAAGGAATATGTAAGTTCCAAAGTGGATGCTACTTTGCACAGAAGTTTGGTTGGAAGCCTCGTGTACCTCACTACAACTAGACCTGCTATTATGTATGATGTGAGCTTCATCTCTCAGTTCATGCAGGATCCACGAGTCTCATTCACATGTTGCAAAAATAATCTTAAGCTATGTGAGTGGGACACAAATTTTTTTCTTTCATTATTCTTTTAATGATAAGTTTGAGCTAGTTGGTTACATGGATTTTGATTGGTTTGGTTTAGTGGATAATATAAAATCCACAGTTGGTTGTGTTTTTCATTTGGTTCTAGAGTTGTATCTTGGAGCAATAAAAATTAGGAAATTTTGGTTCTCTCTTTTGCAAAAGCAGATTATATCACAGTGACATCTACAAGTTGTCAAGCCATATGGATTTGAAGGATTTTTGAAGATCTACATTTGGTTCAGGAACATCCCACAACTATTTACTGTGATAAAAATAGTACCATTTCAATGACCAAAAATCCTATGTTTTGTGCTAGATCAAAGCACTTTGAGATCCAACATTATTTCATATGTGACTTGGTTGAAGATGGGATAGTGGAATTGTAGTTTTTCCCTACATCTGAGCAAGTTGTTGATATATTTACCAAGGCTCTTCCTACAACTAGTTTATTGCCTTAAGAAATCAATTGGGTCTCATCCCTATTTCTCATCTAAGGGGAGATTGAAGACATGCATGTGCATGATCAATGGATTAGGTTCATGCAAACATTGTTTTCCATGTGCATCATGCTTTTCTTTTTCAATAGTTTTTTTTAGTGTTAATGCTTGATAAAACTTTGGTTCTGCACGTGCAATAGCTGAAAGCGTAGCTCTATTTTTAGTTTTCTTTTTTATTTTGCTTTCTTCTCTTAGGCACAATTGATTTAGCATGATAAAAGCATGAGCTATATCTAATTTCATGAGTTAGCATGCAGCCTTGTATGATCGCAACTTTGAAGTGCTATTGTCAAAACTCTTTTATATAGAGTTAATTGTAGCAAAATTTAACATACAATATAGTCAATCATTTATTTTTAGCTTTTCCAATATTGTTGTTTGGTCAATTTTTGGACAGATCTATTAATTTTTTTTATCTTGATTCTTAGTATAGTTTAAGGGCTTTAGAATTTTGTCTTTCAATTAACCCATTTATTAAATGATAAAAAAGAAATTATATAGTTTTTTGTGTTTTTAACTTTTTTTTTTTAGTAAAGTAAGAATTAAATCCTTGCAATTGAACACCCATACAAGTAGATCCAAAAGATTTTACCAACTATTTTTGTTGCAAACAAACCACTCTTGAATTGAATAGAAATTATTGTTCTTGATAGTGATGGTGAATGTTGGAGTGCATATAACTTGATTCAGATGTTTTACCTTTTCTCTCAGAGCCTCTATAAATCATTGTCTTATGGGGCTTTCTATGTACAAGAGTTTGCAATAAATTTCATGCATATGGCTATAAAAGGAGAACTAGCATTTAGACCAATCAATGATCAAACTTGCTTGAAGGCTTGATGTCCTCTCCAAATTTAGTACAAGCATAGGAGTATTTAAAACCTTCCCTAGTATAATTATTTTGTCATTATTGATGTGAAGCAAAAATAATAAATACAGAGTAATAATAGTATTATTAAATTCATATAGGAATGTATTACAATATGATTTTTATAGTCTTTCAAATATAAATTTCAAACTATTATTCTATTAGAATATAATTAATTATTTTTAATAACGTTAATAAATTATATGTTACTAAGGTGATTTAATTACATACACATTAATATTCCAACAACCCCCTCAATGGTTTACATTTCACACAACAAAACATGCTAATCAAAATAAACAATAACATATTCTATAGAATTTTTTTCCTTGAAAAATAATTCCTAAACTAGGTGGAACTCAATCAAGCTATCTCATAACCCTCAAAAGGGTGTAGCTCCCAAGATAGATTCTTGAGTTCCTATATTATCAACTCTCTAAAATCCCAAATCACAAATCTCCCAGATTATCAAACAACAATCCATTTCAAACTACATCTATAATGCTCCATCAAATTGTCTCATAACCATCAGAGGAGTACAATTCCCCAAACCCTGAGTAACAATCCATACTGAGTTCACCAAATTTATTCCTTCTTCAAAAATCTAACTTCATAGTATATGCATTATACGATTATGCTAGTATCAAAAAGAAAAATAAAAAAACATATGTTTCTCATACAAAGTACTAAGTAAGAAAGAATTTGGAGATCAAGATGATGAAAATCCTCCAATCTCTTGTGTCTCCAAACTCCAACTATGAACTTGCTACTGGTTACCCTTTAGAAGTAATACCAAAGATAGTATTACAATCTCTAAAAGTTAAATCAACACAACCAAGATCTTAAGGCCTATCTATAAAACTTGTAATGCAACAAATATTGATGCAAGAGCATCAGGATGGTGGGGAACAATCTTGCATCACCCAAAAATATGGATTAAATTTCGAACACCGGTTTTTTTTTTTTACATTTTTGGATACCCTTTTCGTCATAATAAAATTCCCAATTCACGGTTTTTATTTTCTCTTCCTGGGTGGAAAGATATTGCAGTTTTTGTTGCCCAGATTTGCACCTGAAAATCTTCCGAGTGGGATTTGAGGCACTTAGAGCTTCCGGATCGGCCCTGAAACTTGCCAAAATCGGCGTAGCAATTTTGAGAGTGCATTGACTTTGAGACCTTTCCAGCAGTTCAAATGGTTCCTTGAATGGAGTCAGCGAATCAAAGTTATGGCCGAGAGGAAGTTGGCGCACTTTCTAGAAGATACAATTGCAAATGTTCTTTTGAAATTTGAACTTCAAGTTGTAATTTTTGATTGCCAAACCGCCTAAACTCAAATTTGAATGTTGTTTTGGCTCCAAACTAAAGAGGAGCTCTGTTGTAAAGGTAGAGTTTTCTAATTTTGAGTAACTTTAGGACAAGCTTCATATTGCGAAAGGGTGATTCGTAGCTTTAAGTAACTTTGCATGTGTTGTAGAACTTGAGGATTTGAGATCTATGCATGTAAAGCTCCATTTTCTAAATAATAAAATTATTCCCTTGTTTGTGGGTTATTTTTCTAAGTCTCAGACTCACGCCTTCATCAAATATTGAGTTCAATTGAAAAAGAATTTATACAATAAAGCTATATCTTCCATCAAAAGTTTGACTTTACAAATCATTATACCAATATTACAATAAGCTAATACAATATAATCATAAAGAACTTTGAACTTGTAACTTCTAGTTACATCAATATTTTAACCTTCCTTCTCTTTAACCACATTACACACCCTCTTATATTCTCAAACCAAAATAATCGCAATAATTCTTAAATAAATAAATAAATGATTTTTAAATTATAAACTATTTACCTTGTTTCTCCAAAAGTACTTATTAAAAAAATTGAACAACCTTTTCCCTATGCCTAAATGCATAGTAATTTTTCCTTCTTGATATCTTTATTCTTCACACTTATCTCTTTATAACTTATAAACTCTTATAGCATAGATATCTTTTAATCTTTAGAATTAAAAAATATCTTATTAAATCATTTCTCATTATAGTACTACTTTCATAAATGAAAAATAAATTTACCTTACTTGAAAAAAAATCTTTAAAAATGAATAAAAACATATATCATATTAAAAAATGATAGACACAAATATTGTTAGAAATCTAACTTATAATAACAACAATAATAATATAAAATAACATTATTATTAAGTTCATATGAAAATGTATTTCAATGGCTTTTATAAATTATTTCAAATATAACTTCCCAACCAAAGTTCTATAATTATAGAACTAATTATTTTAATGGACAAATCATTAAAAGAGACTTTATTATCCAACAAAGACTTTATTATCCAACAAGGAAGAATTTAGATACACTAAGGTGGTTACAGTCAACAATGCATAGGAGAAGCATGTCTCTAAAATGTTCTCATTATCAAGGAAAATGATTGATGCCCTAGAAAGGAAAGTAGTTGATGGCATGTCAAGAATTGCACAAGAATTATTGCAGTACTGGCACACTCAAGGCATGCAAGGACTATTGCAATTGGAAACTTAGAATGCAGATGATGTTTCCACCATTCACTATGTGCAAATATAAGGTCTACTATTATTGCAGAGATTTTTTTGTTTGATGAATTCCTTGCAATAGTAGCAAATAAATTGTAATGCCCTTGCTTTGTACTTCTCTTTTTGGTTTGAATAAATTTTTACCCCTCTTTTAGTAAAATATAAAATGTATTGGATAGTAATCAATCTTTGTGTATGGACGTATTATGATCATGTCAAGGCTTGTTTATCCTCTTTCCAAAGAATTTATGGGAAATTATGTGGGTTCAGCCTATGCTAAGGCAACTTTCAAGCAACTACAGTAAGAGCCATTCATAGAGATTGTGAAAAACTTGGGCGAAAGTGTGGATAGATTGATAGATGAATGTTTGAGGTCATCAATAGATTGGTTGGAATTACATGATGGAGTACCAATTCTTGATAATAGGTTTCATGAAATGCATTAAAATAATTTAGGATTCTCCAATGTGGAATCGACAAGGGGGGACTAAGTCTATACAATTTTTAGCACACCCTAAGGACAACCAAGGGATACAGTTATGTACTAGTTTAGAGGCCCCTCAAATGGACATATTTGAGAAACTTATTGAAACTATTTGACCCCATCAATGGTTATCCTAGCACTATAATTACAAACATAATAATGTATGTCTACCTTCCTAATAAGAAGTAATTACACTAATAAGTGAAATTTGATCACTATTTGAACACTTATTGGGCTATCTCCTTGCACAAAACTTCTCATTACCAAAGAAAATGCAGTGGCATTTATTTATTCATCTTATTATTGTTTTTTATGTATAATAGGTGTTTGGATTTTTTATATATATAATTAGATTAAAAGATAACTGATTTAGCAAGGAGGTTTTATTTAGTCTAGCCCCACATCAATTAAGGTCACAAGGGGACCTCCTCCCCTTCAACATATTCAACTTAGAAGTCAATTATTCAACTCTAATTAAATTAGAAAGTTTAGTGGAATCTAAAGATTCACCACTTAGAATTCCAACTATAGATGTCAATTTGGGGATTCAAACATAGATCTCTATCTTGAGAACATTATGACCTTTCCATTTAAGCACAACCTCATTGACAAAATTATATGTATATATAGTTTCACTAAATTGAAATTAAATCAATAATTTAAAAAATCATTATTTACTTTTATATATAGCTAAAAAAATCTAGATTAACATGTTAGTAATATATATGTGAATAATAAATATAAATTATATTAGAATAATAATTATATTCATATATTTCAAGAATTTTATCATATTCTCATAATAGATCAAAGATTTTATAACCTTGCTTTATTTATATTGTTAGAGTATTTTTTATCTAAATCGAATTACATACCATGTCTAGTTGAAAAATAAATATCAATCTAAGTATCAAGACAAAGTCATGATTTCAAGTATGCAATCACCAAGTATAGGCATGTATATTCAAGATGGCCCTCAAATCCCTTGTCAAAGAAATATAATTGGAAACCAAACTCTTCATTTTTATTGAATGTGACACAATTTGGATTTTCTATCTTTAAGTATCATTTAAATGTGAATGTTCTCAATATTCTCAATGATTTGAGAAATGATAGTGATTGTCTGCATTCTATGAAAATTAGTAATAGATTCGGCATATTATTTCTAATATTATTCAATGTGGTTTATATATGATTAGATCTCAAGTCACTTAGATCAAAATTTATGTGTAGTTAGGTGGTAAAAGATCCTCTATTCAATTTATTTTGTCACATAGTATGTCTATATAATTATCAAACTCTATGATCACACATAATGACAATTCAAGTGGTCTAAAATCTTTTAAGTACATTATATTATTTATATTACTAAGTGTGGCATTGACCAATCTATCTTCCACCATCATACTACACATAAATAGTAATCACTACCAAAAATATGGTCACACTTTGTGCTCCAAATATTGAGCAATAGCCTCTTGTGACCCTATAGACTTGGTATATATGCAAACATTATGCGCATTTTTCCACAACATGAATTAATACTCTAGTATCATCCATTAATAGGTTCAAGTCATGAAGTATTTTTTCTCAAATATTTTCAAAAATAAGCTAGTTGATTTTATGGATGAAGAGCCCATTACGCAACCTTCTATTTATTCACACATTTATTTCATTCCATTTTGACTAACAATATTAGAAATGTATGAAGCTTAACACTCTTTCAATTAAAAAGAAATGCCACCAACATTATAATTTTTAAATCTAAATAAAAAATTGTGTAAAATAGAAAGTATGCATCCTATATAAATAAATAAAAAATAAAATATATTTATCATTAATTGAATAATTACATAGTAAAATAAGATAACTAAAAAGATAAAAATAAAATATTATTTTTTTAAATAAGTTCATCTTCTTTCCTCTAAGATAATTTTTTAAGAGATCATTTCATCTTTTTTTCTATATTTAAATTTAGATTTAAAAATAAAAATATTCCTCTTCTCCATTTAAATAAAAAATATTAAAATATTTAGAATTTTATTATATTTTTTTAGCATTATGAAATATATTAGAAATTTTTATTAAAAAGGTTTGATAAAGTATTTAAAAAATTAAAAATTAAAAAATTATAATATTTATTTTTTTAATTATTTACAATTTTTTTTTTCTTATAAATATTTTCTTAAATAAAAATGTATATGAGAAAGTGGAATATTTATGTACATTGAATTATAGATTATGTAATATAAATAAAAGTTTCATCAGATTAAGATATGAATATAAACTTAGTATTAATTACAAATTATATTATAAAATTAAAAAATAAAATCTATTGAAAGTTATGTATTATATGATAGATTGATAAAGTTTAATTACAAATTTGTTTCTTTTACTAAATTAGCTAAATTAGGTAAGGGGTAAGGGACCTCTCCCATTAAATAAATATGAGTAACAAAACATATTACCTTCTAAACATGGAAAATTTTGAGCTTTAAATTTTTGAATAGTTAAACACGAAGTATAATCCAATTCATGAATTTCAAAATAAATTAAAAAGAATGAAATTTTTATGACTATTTAATATCTCTTGAAAATATTTATAAGAATCTAACCGTTCTTTATATACGAGATTGAAAATATGACTACTTAATATCTCTTGAAAATCTTTATAAAAGTCTATCCCTTCTTTATATAAAATTGAAAAACGTTTATGTTATTCACTTGAATATCTTTTATTGAGAATGACTACATGCCTTTTTACTTTCCACCTTGGTCCATATATTATTTCTAAAATATTTTCCTTACAAGGAATGTCCAGTCCAAAACATCAAAAGAAGAATTCCCTAAAATGTATCATGAGAGGATTTGAAAAGTCATAGTTTTAATAAGAATAGCTTTTCCAACCATAAAGATGAAGAATCTAAAAAAGAAAAAGAGTCATTCATAAAACTATTGTCATCCTCATAATTGAAATACATCCACACAAGTGTTGATGTTTTGCACCAAGTGATTTGCAATGAGGGCATTGAATTGAAAGGCAAGTCTCTAGACATATATCAAATAAATGACCAAGGGAAAAACAGGACCTACATCTAAAGCTAATTCCTTGTTATCCATATCTTATGTCTACTTTTTAAATGTATTTCAGATAACTTTTGCTAAATCAAAGCCTACAAAGTAGTTAGACCTTATAGTTTGACTTGTTATATTTTTATTAAACTATAAAAAATTATTATAAGCAAAATATAATATGGTATTTTAATTTATAATATATATCATTTTGTAATTTTTATTATAAAATGATAAATTAGTTTATAATAGAATATAACTTTTTTGAATACTTTATAATATGAATTTAGAAACTTTTCAAAATAGAATATAATTATTTTTAACTTTTAATATATTTAACAAGATTTGTTTTTAATATAAACTTAGAAACTTTTGTTAATTGTTAATTATAACAGAGATTTTTATATTTATTACTAATAATTATCATTGTTTTCTGATTTTTCAAGATATTGCATTTATAAAAGATTTTATATAAAAATTCATAAATTAAACAAATTTTTTGATAGGCATTTAAATGACCAAACTGTCATAAAATTTTCATATGATAGGTAGAGGTGACCGTCAAATTCTAGGCCTACTCTGAACTTTTGCAAGGTGAGAAAGGGCTAGAGAGCTAGCTCTGTGACCTCTAATCGAATGCCCATCCCATGGGCTGTATATTATGCCATCACTGCATAAGCTCTGAGGAGACCCCAGAGTACATAACAACCTACCTTGATGACAAGTAGTTGGCTCCCTTAGCGATGGGCAGATTTTAGAATTAGAATTGTTATATTTAAATAGATAATATTGTTTAAATAAAGGAAGGTTTTCTTGATACCTGGTAACTTTTTAATAATTCTAGATTTTGTAGCAACTTGTAGTGTACGAACATTGAGTGACAGCACAAGGAACACATTGGTTTGATTCTCAGCTCGTGACTAATTTTTGTTTGATTTCCGTTTCAACTACAAATGTGTCTTCTACTTGCCACTGGCTGCAAACATATGCATAATACTATATTTACCTACTTGTGATTTACAAAGTAAATCATTGGGTAGAAGCTAAGGATAGGATTTACAATTTAATCAAGTAATTGTGGTATAGTTTATTGTGTTTGTTAACAAATTTATATTTGTGATTTAATCTTCTGACTGATAATATAATCAATTAAGTTCATTTTATATATTTTGATTATAAATTTATTGATAGCATGAAGTTTCCATAGTTTATGATAATAGAGTGAGAGAATTGATGAAAAGGTGTCTCGATGATTTAAAATAATAATAATTATTTTAAGAGTCATATTTATATTGAAGATTTATTAAAGAATAAATAAATTACATTGAAATTAAATTAATTTTATTACTAAATTTTAAATAATTAAAATATTTAAATTTTTTAATTGATTTTGAATTTCATTTTTATCTTTATTAATATTAATCAAATTATTTGTAATTTTTATCAAGTTTGAAATGTTCTAATTTTTAATTTAGATTTAATTTTGAAATTTATTTTAATTATTTATGTTTTTTATTAAATTATAAATAATACTTAAAAGTTATTAAAATTAATTTGATAATTATTTGTCTTATTAAAATTTTAATTATTTTAGAATAATTATATTTATAATTTTTATTTAAATTTATGTGATAAAAATAATTTCAAACTTAAAATCTATATCTCTTTATCTCCCCCTCTCTCTCTTCCTCCATATCTCTCTATCTCTCCCTTTCCCTCTTCCTCTATATCTCTCTATCTCTCTATCTCTCTATCTCTCGGGCCCAAAGAATCATTAGCACAATGACCAAGGATGACTTATTTAAAAGATATTTGAGAGGGACCCAAAGATCCATGTGTGTTAGTCATGAACCTATAACCCAAAAAACAATAGAAAAATATGAATAAAATAGGAAAACCCAACCTAAAAAATCTAACTTTTTTCAATGCAAGGTTGAATTTTAACTTGGAAAAAATATACATAAACACTTGACTTATTTACTTGTAATTTAAAAATGAAAATTATGTTCATTTCTTCATTTTTCTCCTTTCTTTAGTGTTAGTGGCTACACATACAAACCTATGGTATACATATAAACTATTCTATATTTAAATTCCCTCTTCTTGGATTATTAGCATAGATTTATGTGAAACTTCACTTTTTTTCTTAATTTTATTTTTAGGATGTAGTTATTGATGAATTTTCCAAAACTTTAAATAAGCCTGTCCATCTATTTTTGTAATGGCTAAAATGATTAGTTGTGGCTTTTCCTTCTCTATTTTATACAAGAGTATTTAATGAGATTAATTTAGTTAGTTAGAGATACACATTATGTCCCCAAATTATAAAGGGTAGTGTACCATTTTTTTTCAATTAAGTTTAAACCTTATCATCCCCAAGGTTTCCTAGCATAGTTAGATAATAGTTCCAAGTCACTTCATGACATTGACATATCTCACACTATACACATAATCTAACTATCTATGAACAGATCAACAATAGCTACTTCCTGTATAGGGGCAATAGGAGTAGTAAGAC
>VDFB02207428.1:0-16650 GCA_007258455.2 Sequoia sempervirens | reverse complement strand
AATGCAATTGGAGAGGGGGGAAAAAAAATTAGACCTGCTGACGTATTGCTGACATCATCACTTTACGAGAATAAATTTGACGGTTGAATGACCGTCGGAAGTCTGCATGGCTTGAATTTGACGTCCAAATGGATGTCACTACGCTGAACAGTGTTAGCCAGAATATGCCTTTTTGCCAGAATATTCTCTGATGTTCCTGGCCTAATCTTAACCACTGGAATCTTAGATTCATCATTGATTTTATATAGCCTTATTGATTTGAAGAAGAAAGTTGGTTTTAATTTTCGTCAATCGACAATATTTTCACCGTCAGTTGAGAATTTGCCGGTGGGAGTGAATAAAGGGCCCATAGGAGGATGTTAGGCTGTAGAGTGTTGGGCAAGCCAGTGGCATGTGTCCATGTGGTGGCAGTTGAGGGGCCATGGGTACCCTCTGTGGTGCCTACGGTACACAGTACCTTACATACTACATAATACTTTTCCACAAATTTTTTTTTGCTTTTGATTTTAAAATAAAACTTTTACAAACCAAAATTTAATTTGTAATTTTAGTTTTTTCTAAAACTAAAATTTTCAGTTGAAAATTTATTTTATTTTTTGAAAAATCAGACTATTAATAATGATGACTTGGGGGTCGTACGACTCCCTGAGAATTTTTTTTTTGCCTCATTGGACAACTGCTCTGATTTAGATGATTTGGCTGTCGATCTTAGGGTTTTCGACCCTTCTAGACGTGATGGCAGGGTCGGATTTGACCCAAAATGTTCTAAAATTGCAGCTACCTTCTAGATCTGACAACCACACTTTAGCTTCAAACCCTCATAGATTTGGCCTTGAATGTCTGTTTTGGATGAAACAAAAGGAAAAATTGACTTTCTCAAACCTTCCAAATGAATGATGAGCTTAGATTTGCACCAACAAGCTATGATATGAACCTGCAATAAAGAGCCAAAGATGGAACACCCCCAAATCTAATATCTCTCTTCAGAAAAGGACTCTCCAATGGCATCCAATCTGCTCTGATACCATGTTAGAATTGGCTATGGCTGCCAAGATCTTGAGACCAAATGGAAAGCACAAAAAAGAGAGAATATGATATGAAAAGAATAAACTGTATTCAATGTCAATGATATGAGATGATTTTACAATGAGAGACCCCTTGGTTATATAGCCAAGGTGAGATGCAAGATGCCATAGGATTATGACAAGTGTCTTAATCATATGACATGAGACAACTAATCACGCTTACCTAGGTTCACATGTAGTAGTTTTCAAAGGATAAGATAACAACTAATGACAACTAACACCTTCTAGAAAGATTCCTTCCTAGGACCTAAGTAAACTTAACTTGTGTAAATAAGTCCCCTAGTAATGAATGAACTAGGTACAAGACTTTATTTACACCAATAGGGTGCAACAAAACAAATCCTTGATATGAGGATCACACGAGACAGGACAAATAGAAAATTATTTTTGTCTCAAAGTGAGTATGTAGAGAAGGTGTTGAAAAGGTTTAACATGCAAAATGCAAAAGTAGTCAGTACACCTTTGCCTAGTCATTTTAAGTTGACTAAGGATATGTGTTTGTTATCTCTTAGGATTGCACCCTAGTTGATTTGCACTCAACCATCTTGTGTAATGTATGGAAACATCCTCAAGTTGTGGGATGTTTATAGTGAGGATGAATCTCCAGAGTGGGTTGGTTCCCTTTGATGGATCACCTAAACTACATAAAACTCCAAGGAAAAGGGATAGAAAAATTGCTTGAAACTGAAAACTACTTCCTAGGAGGTGATGCACCAAAATTTTTATATTTAATTGCTACAACCAAATCACAATATGACTCAACAAAGTCTTAAATTCTTCACAACTCGAATTAAACCATGAAGCACATAAATATTTAATATGAAGGTGCTAGTTTCAACTTATTGCATGAAGGAAAAATAAGTTTCACAACTACAATCTATTGCAATTGACACACAACATATAACCTGCACTTAAACATGCATCCTTTGCCAAAACATTGCTTGAAAAGGGACAAAACAAAGACTATAAACTTAGATCACAACTAAAAATCTACCAATTCATGTGCAAAATGAGACAAAGGTAAAATGAGAAGGAACTACTGCCATTATTTTATTTAATCAAAAGGATTGTTACAATGAATTTCATAAATGAGTTACAAGAACAATCTTTTTTGCTATAAGCATGAAAAGAGAGAAATAATTGAGAAAATAAAGGCTTAGAGATTCCTTTATAAAGAAAACCAAATGCTAAATTCATCCTTGATTGATTTAAGAAAGAACAACCAATCACTCAGCTTTATTGATGTTGATTATTGCCCCTAACTATTGCGAAATCTTTGAAATCAACTTCTGGGTTGAATCAAACCTATGAACTTTCCAACTTGTTACCTTTCTTTGTAGCTGAGGATGATTGAAATGTTTCCATTTTGCATTTGAACTTGACCTCAGAATGGTGAAGATTTCTCTCAAATGACAAACTAGGTTTTTGTGAAATTTAATAGGTTTTTGCATTTAATTGTTTCCTAATTCTTATCCAAAAATCACAAAAATCCAGTTCGTAGTTTTCCAGATATGACTGTTCCAATATGAGGTTGCAAACCTGTCATGTTGCCTAAAATCAAGCTCTTTCCCTTTGCAATACTTCACTTACCTTCACAACTCAAGCCTTCTTCCTTTCTTTTGGCCAAAAATCAAGGAAATATCTTGCCAATATGGAAACTCATGTGGAATCTCCCTCCGAACTCAAAAACTAGAGATGAAAATTAATCTTTTTTGTCCATTTGCATGTGAATATCATGAAAAGAATCTTGATAAAATAATTAACATACTTTTCCAATGTTTTGTCATAAAATGACCACTCCTTTGATTGAATGATTGACTTTTTTAATATTATCATTTGAAATATGATAATATTTGAAAAATATTTTCTCTAAAATATGCCTTCAAACTTGGTAAAAGCAAAGATTTAATTTGTTTTTCCCTTCAATAGATACTTTCACATGGACGCCTTGTAAAATGTAGGATATGGCCATTTTAACCTAGAAGGTGAAAATAGGTTACATTTTGGCAACTTTGAGGGGGTTTTTCCTGCTGAAACAAGAGAGGACTGGTAGCCTTGCATATCCATTGGGCATATGAGTCAATCTATCTCTGAAAAAACTATAGGAAAGACTTGTAACCTAGATGAAAAATGAACAAAACCTTTTGAAAGGACAACAACTTGTGCACCAACACTTAGGGAAAGGAAAAACTAAAACATTGGTGTAGCAACACCTTATTTGAAAGAAACACCTACTCTACTCTAGTCTAACCAAATAAAGATGATGTTCAAACAAACCCATTAACTGGCTTTGTGAAATAACTCCCTTTCCTAACCAACAAAGGATGCTTTGCATGTTCATGAATTGCTGATAAGAGGTGAAACAATAGAATACACCCCACAATTTGCTGCAATGTCTTCTGAAGGACATAACCAAAATCACTCACCCTTTGAATCTGACCAATCATACCACTGATTTGGCATGAATGGGTTTGATTCTCCTCAATTGTAATCTTATTCTTAGGTGTACTAATAACTTGTTGTATCTTACTGGTATCCTTGCTGGCCAAATCTCTGATCGAGCAACCTCTTAAAAAGATGAAAATTGAACTCTTATTGTTGGCTTCTTATTTGTTATCTATTGTTTTAACCTCATCCTTTTGACTGAAATCACTTGGAAACATGCCATCAAGCTTTGAATAAAACTCTTCTATTATGTTTGTGCATAAATCTTCATCAAAATCATCATTAGTTTCATTCATAACATTCTCTAAGATATCTTCATGACTAATTTCTTGAAAATCAAAAGATATCAAAATGGTGCAGGAGCACCTACTTGAATACAAGCGTAATTTTAATGTTTTGCTCTTAATCTTTTGGTTTTGTTTTGTAATGGTCTTATACATCATTTATAAGGTGTAAGGGGACCTATTTTAAGCTTAGGTAAAATTAAAAATAAATTGGGAAGTCTTTTGGAGGCGTTTCCTAAGTTTTTGGGAAAAGTTCGAAAACACACTGTGTTTTCAAACCGCGTGTTTTTTTGCCATTCTTGGTTAAAAACGTGAACCCTAATGTAACCTAACTTCTTCTTGACATTGTAAAAAAGGTGTTTTTCGACCTGGAGAAGAGGTTGGAAGATTGGTGGCGTGCAGTTTATGAGAAAGTGAATAGAACAGTGATTTTGTTGAAGAAAAATACAGTTTTCTGTTTTGTTTCTGGAAACAGCGATTTAATGAATTGATTTAGGCATTTGGCTATTTGTTACAGCATGTAGGGAAGTCATTTCAATCATTCTTGTGACTGTATAGTCAGTTAACCCATCGCTATTTCCTTTTCTTGTTATTTTGTGGTTTTGTGTTTTGCTGTTTTGACTGTTAAAATAAAAAAAAATGGAGTTCTAGCCTATTTCCTGGCCGTACCAAGAAGTATGGGAACAGAGGAAGCTAGGTTAGACTCCACACCTGTACATATTGTAAATAAAGAATGCTTTTTGAGAGTTGTTAGCATGCTAAATGATTTTTCCTAGGCGAGACAGTGAGAACCCGGCTAGGAAAAGCTTGAGGACAGCGTAAATAATTTGCAGGGGAGTGAAGATTTTTGAAAGATTCTTTTTTGAGGATTTAGGGGAGTGTCTTGGCTCTGCACGGTGACAAGGAAGAGCCCGTAACAGTCCGTTTTCATGAAGAACTTTTCACCAGTCCTAAACTGGTTCTGAACAGTTTTGAAACCCTAGTGTTCCTGGCTCCTTTCGCATTTGGGCAGTGTACAGCCTGTAGAGGCTCAAAACCTCAAGAATATTTAAGTTGGTGGCATGGGAATCACCAACCCCAACAGAAAAACTCAGGTCATTTGGGGAGTTTAGGAGAAAATTGCATTTTTCTCTGTCAAGAGGCCTAACTGGGCTTCTAGCATTGTAGCCCTTCCAAACCCTCAATTGGTGATTTAGTGAAAGCGATGGAGGATTGGGTTATGAAGGATGTTCAAGAACTTTTAGAAGATTGATTTGAAGCTATGGAAGCTACTTACACCCCTTCAACAAGATTTGGAGGTATTAGTGATTCACTAGTCTTTAAGTGGATTAAGGGCTAGGCGGTGAAGGCGAGGGAAAACACCAGGAAATTCTTAGTAGCAGCAAATTGGAAAATGATAGCAGGGTTGGCAATCTAACCAGGGGTTCCTAAATAGCAGGTGACCTACAGGTTGAGTGGTGGATGAGATATCACCAAAGGGGTTATCAAATTGTGACCCAGAGCATTGAGTCAGTGAGTGATTCAATCCAACCCTCGTTCTATCAGATTGGTATCAGAGCCCAGCTAAAGATTTGGGAAAGGAATCTTGCATGTCAGACATAGAATCAAGTGATACTTCCACCATGGTGACCAACGCAGAACTGGCAAAGATGGTTGAAGAGCAGGAAGAAGACAATAAGCAGTTGAGGGAAAGAATAGCTCAACTTGAGGCAGCAGTGAGGAGTGCACAGTTTGAAGGAAGAATTCCGAAAGAAGAAGAGGTTGCAGAGGAAGATAAGACCCCTGAACCTGACCCCGTCTTGAAGGAGGAGCCTTTCTTGAAGGCATTAAAAGCTTTGAGTGGAAAATCACTTGAAGGAGTGCCACTATTTAGTGGAAAGATGGAACCTGACTTAGTCATGGACTGGATAGAAGGAATGGAGAACCACTTCGAATGTGATGGAGTTACAGAAGCACAGAAGGTGAAGGTTGCAAAGTCAAGGTTGAGAGGATCAGCGTTAACTTGGTGGAAGTTTGTCCAGACTGAAAGGGAGAAACAAGGTAAGCAGCCCATATCAACCTGGAAAGGAATGGTTGCTAAAGTGAAAGAAGCTTATATGCCAGATGATTATGAAATTCAGCTCCACAAGAAGAGGCAGAGTTTAAGACAAAAAGACCTAGATGTAAACACCTACACGGAAGAGTTTCAAAAGCTTTGTTTGAGATCGAATGTGGCAGAAGATGAGAGCCTAAAAGTGGCTAGATACCTAAATGGATTGAAGTGGAATATACAAGAAGAGATGGCTTTGCTCAGCCCCAAGACAGTCCACCAATGTTATCAGCTAGCTATTAAGATGAAGAGAGGAATAAAAGGAAGCATGATCAGTCCTCAAAGGGCAGAGGAAGAGGCAGAGATCAAAGAGGACAGCGTGGAGGTTACCAAGGAAGAGGTGGTGACCAAAGAAGCCAAGGAGAATCAAAGCTTACTGAGCATGGAGGTGAAACCTCATCAAGAGGAGGATTTAATAGAGGAAGAGGACCTCAAGGGGGTTCAAACAGAGGAAGAGGAGCAGGCAGAAGTAACTCCTACTTTGCCACCATGAAGTGTTATAATTGCAATCAGCTAGGCCATCCAGCTTATAGATGCCCGGAGAAAGCTTCATCTAGCAATGAGAAAAGAGTAGCTTATGCACAAGAGGACACCATGAGTGTAAAGACACCTGAGATCAGTCACATAGAATCAGAAGTAGGTGAAAATCTGATGTTTAATAGAGTGCTGATCAGACAACCGGTCAAGGAAGAACCCAAGCAAAGGAGAGCTTTGTTTCGAGCAAGGTGCAAAATACTTGGAAAGGTATGTAAGGTTATTGTCGATTCTGGTTCTACGGACAATATAATATCTGAGGAGGCAGTAAATAAGTTAAAATTGCAGAAGGTACCTCATGCCAATCCCTACAAAGTCACATGGCTGAATAAAGGGCAAAGTGTCTTAGTGAATGAGCAGGTTACAGTGGAATTTTCAATTGGAGGCTACAAAGACAAGCTGATTTGTGATGTACTGCCCATGGATGCATGCCATCTTCTTCTTGGTAGGCCATGGCAATATGATAGAGGTGCTGTATATCATGGAAAGGAGAACACCATTGAGTTCACGAAGGATGGAAAAACCTTCAAGCTGCAATCGTTGATTGAGGAAGATGAAGGGCAGTCCAAGGTTCCTAATATCATGTTGAGCAGTGGTAAAGAGTTCATCAAGGATCTACACCAAGGGAATGAAGGTTATGTGGTCCTAATGCAGTCCAAAGAGGAAGAAAAGGCTGAGAAGACAGTCATACCTGAAACAGTTCAAAGGCTGCTAGAAAAATATAAGAGCATTGTGAGTGATGGAACACCATCAACTCTACCACCCAAGAGAGCAATAAGTCATCAAATTGACTTCATACCTGGAGCCTCATTGCCTAACAAAGCAGCATACAAACTGACCCCTGAGCAGAACAAAGAGGTGGCAAGACAAGTGGAAGAGTTGCTGAATCAAGGTCTGATCCAAAAGAGTATTAGTCCATGTGCAGTCCCAGTTGTTTTGGCAACAAAAAAAGGAGGTAAATGGAGACTTTGTACTGATTCTAGAGCAATAAATAGAATCACAATTAGGTATAGATTTCCAATACCTAGGATTGAAGATTTATTGGATTGCCTTGGAGGTGCAAAATTTTACACTAAGCTAGATCTTAAGAGCGGGTATCACCAAATCAGAATTAAGGAAGGTGATGAATGGAAGACAGCTTTTAAGACAAATGATGGTTTGTATGAGTGGAAAGTGATGCCATTTGGCCTCTCGAATGCCCCTAGCACGTTCATGAGACTAATGAATGAGGTGCTTAAAGATTTCACAGGGATTTTTGTGGTAGTCTACTTGGATGACATACTGATTTTCAGTAAGACAGCAGAAGAACATTTGAAGCATGTAGAGATGGTACTCAAAAGGTTGCAAGAAGAACAGTTGGCAATCAACCTTGAGAAGTGTGAGTTCTTCAAACAAGAGCTTGTGTATCTAGGCTTTGTGGTATCTCAAGGAACGCTGAAGATGGATCCAAGTAAGGTAGAAGCTATCCTAAACTGGCCTACACCAACCACAGCAACTGAGGTAAGGAGTTTTCATGGTTTGGCTCAGTTTTATAGGAAGTTTATAAGAAATTTTAGTGGTATATGTGCACCAGTGTTAGATACAATCAAGGGTGGTCAGAAAACAAAGTTTAAGTGGACTTTAGAGGCTGATAAAGGGTTTGAAAAGTTGAAAAAAGAAGTGGCAACACAACCTATCTTGTTATTGCCTAGTTTTGATAAATTGTTTACAGTTGAGTGTGATGCAAGTGGAGTAGCAGTAGGAGGAGTCCTTAGTCAAGAAGGTAGACCTGTAGCCTTCTTTAGTGAAAAACTCAATGAAGCTAAGCAAAAATACTCCACCTATGATCTGGAACTTTATGCTTTAGTGCAGTCCCTTAGGAAATGGAGGCATTATTTGCTGCCCAAAGAGTTTGTGGTCTTCACGGATAACCAGGCACTCAGTTATATCAATACCCAGGAGAAGTTAAGCAATAGGCACTTGAAATGGATGGAGTACATTCAAGCTTTCACATTTACCATTAAGCACAAGAAGGGACAGCAAAACAAAGTGGCAGATGCATTAAGCAGGAGGATGTTGACAGTCCAAGAGATACAGCTGAAAAGCATAGGATTGGAAAGTTTTAAGGATCTCTATGGTGATGACGAAGACTTTTCCGAAGCCTACAAGGTATGTTCAGACTTTGCAAATCATTTTCACAGTCAATATGCTGAGTATACATTGCAAAATGGGTTGTTATTCAAGGGCAATCTGTTATGTGTCCCAAGAGGATCAATGAGAGAAAATCTGATCCAAGAGAAACACAATGGCAGTCTTAGTGGGCATTTTGGTATTAACAAAACTTTAGAGCTGGTACAAAGGTTTTACTATTGGCCTAAGTTAGCACGAGATGTCAGAAAGTATGTTGAACAATGTGTTGTTTGCATGAAAGCAAAAGGGGGAGCTAGCAATGCTGGGTTATATCAGCCTTTGCCTATTCCGAACAGACCATGGGAGTGTGTGAGTATGGATTTTGTGGTGGGTCTTCCCAAGACTAAATCTGGTTTTGATAGTGTTTTTGTAGTTGTGGACAGATTTAGCAAGATGAGTCACTTTATTCCTTGCAAGACCACACACGATGCAAGCTATATTGCCCATCTATTTTTTAGGGAAGTTGTGAGAATCCATGGATTGCCATTGAGCATTGTCTCCGATAGGGATGTAAAATTCATGAGTCATTTCTGGAAAACACTATGGAGTAGATTGGGAACTAATTTATCATTTGGATCAGCTTACCATCCTCAGACCGATGGTCAAACCGAGGTGGTTAACAGAGTGTTAGGTAACCTATTGAGGTGCTTGACAAAGGAATATGGACAGACCTGGGATATGGTGATTTCCCAAGCGGAATATGCATACAATGACAGTGTGAACAGAACTACAGGAAAAAGCCCATTTGAAGTTGTGTATGGAATGCATCCAAGAGGAATTTGTGAGCTCAGAGACCTTGGAACAATGGAGAATAGGAGTGGACATGCAGAAGACTTCACTCAAACCATGAAGGAGATTCATGAGCAGGTTAAGAAAACAATCACAGCAGCAACACAAAAGTTGAAGGACAAAGTTGATGAGACAAGAAGAGATGTGCAGTTCCAGGTGGGTGATTATGTGATGGTTCACCTCAACAAATCCAGATTACAGAAGGGGATGTCCACCAAATTGCAAATGAAACGGGTAGGACCATGCAAGGTGATAGCTAAGTATGGAAAGAATGCATACAAAGTGGAACTTCCATCGGATTTGGGCATATCTCCAGTCTTCAACGTTGCTGATTTGATCAGATACAAGGGTACAGTCAATGATGAAGTTCAAAACAATCAGGAAATCTTTAAAGATATCAGCAATATACCCCTTCCAAGTCAAGAGAAAGCTCAGGCAGAGAAGGTCTTGGAGTCCAGGGTGAAGAAAGCAACAAGGAATAAGGTATACATGGAGCACCTTATCAAGTGGAAGAGCAAACCTGACTCAGAGGCTACATGGGTACAAGAGGATCAATTCAAGAAGCTTGGCATTGACCTGAAACTGATACCACCTTCCAGTCCTTGATCTTTGTGCTGAGAGGGGGAGAATGGTGCAGGAGCACCTACTTGAATACAAGCGTAATTTTAATGTTTTGCTCTTAATCTTTTGGTTTTGTTTTGTAATGGTCTTATACATCATTGATAAGGTGTAAGGGGACCTATTTTAAGCTTAGGTAAAATTAAAAATAAATTGGGAAGTCTTTTGGAGGCGTTTCCTAAGTTTTTGGGAAAAGTTCGAAAACACACTGTGTTTTCAAACCGCGTGTTTTTTTGCCATTCTTGGTTAAAAACGTGAACCCTAATGTAACCTAACTTCTTCTTGACATTGTAAAAAAGGTGTTTTTCGACCTGGAGAAGAGGTTGGAAGATTGGTGGCGTGCAGTTTATGAGAAAGTGAATAGAACAGTGATTTTGTTGAAGAAAAATACAGTTTTCTGTTTTGTTTCTGGAAACAGCGATTTAATGAATTGATTTAGGCATTTGGCTATTTGTTACAGCATGTAGGGAAGTCATTTCAATCATTCTTGTGACTGTATAGTCAGTTAACCCATCGCTATTTCCTTTTCTTGTTATTTTGTGGTTTTGTGTTTTGCTGTTTTGACTGTTAAAATAAAAAAAATGGAGTTCTAGCCTATTTCCTGGCCGTACCAAGAAGTATGGGAACAGAGGAAGCTAGGTTAGACTCCACACCTGTACATATTGTAAATAAAGAATGCTTTTTGAGAGTTGTTAGCATGCTAAATGATTTTTCCTAGGCGAGACAGTGAGAACCCGGCTAGGAAAAGCTTGAGGACAGCGTAAATATTTTGCAGGGGAGTGAAGATTTTTGAAAGATTCTTTTTTGAGGATTTAGGGGAGTGTCTTGGATCTGCATGGTGGCAAGGAAGAGCCCGTAACAGTCCGTTTTCATGAAGAACTTTTCACCAGTCCTAAACTGGTTCTGAACAGTTTTGAAACCCTAGTGTTCCTGGCTCCTTTTGCATAAGGGCAGTGTACCGCCTGTAGAGGCTCAAAACCTCAAGAATATTTAAGTTGTTGGCATGGAAATCACCAACCCCAAAAGAAAAACTCAGGTCATTTGGGGAGTTTAGGAGAAAATTGCATTTTTCTCTGTCAAGAGGCCTAACTGGGCTTCTAGCATTGTAGCCCTTTCAAACCCTCAATTGGTGATTTAGTGAAAGCGATGGAGGATTGGGTTATGAAGGCTGTTCAAGAACCGTTAGAAGATTGATTTGAAGCTATGGAAGCTACTTACACCCCTGCAACAAGATTTGGAGGTATTAGTGATTCACTAGTCTTTAAGTGGATTAAGGGCTAGGCGGTGAAGGCGAGGGAAAACACCAGGAAATTCTTAGTAGCAGCAAATTGGAAAATGATAGCAGGGTTGGCAATCTAACCAGGGGTTCCTAAATAGCAGGTGACCTACAGGTTGAGTGGTGGATGAGATATCACCAAAGGGGTTATCAAATTGTGACCCAGAGCATTGAGTCAGTGAGTGATTCAATCCAACCCTCGTTCTATCGATATCTGAAGTCATACCTTGAAAAGTAGTGTTTTTCTTTTTCTCCTATTCAACTTGGACAATACTTGCACAAACTTCAACCTATTGATCATTTAAATCAAGGTTGCTCTCATTGATTTGCTCATGAATCAACACCTTGTCCAAATCATTTTCATCACTCTGATGCTCAAAACTTGGCATTGACTTTAGTATAGAGAAATTCTTCTCATTTTCATTCACAAAACCAGGAAGTTCATCAAACACATCAACTGAAAGCTCTTTCACATTGTCCAAGTTTTTAACAAAATCTTCAAGATTATTCCAAAACAGATCTTTATCACATTCTTCTTGAATATTTGATGAAAGGGGACTATTTTTTACCTCATGGAAGCTCTCACCAAGCTTATTAAACTCCTCAAAAGGTTCATTTTTTTACTCCTCTTGTTGATCCAAGGATCCATTATCACATTGACTGTCCTCAACTAGCAACTCATCACATTGTTTGACCTCCTCTTGCTGCTCTGAAACTGCTATTGATGAGATCAGAACCATATGTTCATCATTTTCAATGAAAGAAGGTAACTCACCAAACCAAATTGTGGAATGCTTTTCTTGATCAACCTCTTCTACCTTTTCATCCTACTATCCTAGCTGATCTTCTGAGATAAATATTGAAACATTAGCATCATCTTCAACAAAACAAGGTAGTTGATTAGTCAAAACATTCAAAGATTCATCTTGAGAAGTCTTTTCTTGTTCAATCATTTTCTATTCTAACTTATACTAATCCACAACTAAATGCACTAAATTTATATTCCTAGCTTCCTTTATGGTGAGTGAGTTATCTTGAAAGACAATGGGTCCATCCATATAGAGGTGAATGGTGAGAGGAGAATCAAATTCATTTTATGGGGAAACTTGCAGAGCTTCTTGGGATGTTAGAGGACAAATAATCTCTTTAAGAAGCTTCTCTTGAGGGATTGTAGACTGAACCTGGTCAAGATTAGGTTCATCTTGTATGAAGCATAGTGTATGAAACATAGGAATTCCTTTTCCAAAAAATAAGTTTGGAAAGGAAATAGCTAGGTTAGCTTCTTGCTTAAGTACATGTTTTTTTAATGAAAGAGAAGGGGTTGATTGTGATTCCAATTTTGCAAGCTTCTCCTCATATTTCCTTTTTTAAACTACCAACTCTTCTACAAAAAGTTTTGCAAATATCTACCTTGTGCCTCCAATTCTTGCCTATGAAATTGGGCTTGATGAGTCAACTCCTCCCGCTCATGGAGATAAGCTTGATAAGAACATTCTTCCAATTGAAAATTGATATCTTGCTCCCTCTGAATATCATCCATTTTCTTGTTGAAGCCTAGCAAGGTATCTTTAATCATGTTTTTCATATCTCTAAACTCCATAATTTCAAAATTTTGAGGCTAATTGGAAGATTGGGTAGAGGTGGGTATATGGTACGTATCTTGAGTATGTTGATAGCTTGTTGTAATAGGGTTATTTGGACTAAACTAGCATTATAGCTAATTGGATATGGTTGATAAGGAGGTGGAAAACTAGCATTTTCATGATATGATGGATGATATGACATATTTTCATGAAACATTGACATGATTGTTCATTCAAAAGCTAGAAAAACAAGAAAACCTAGACTTGTTTAAAACAAACCAACACTTGATCATATTGAAACTAGTAGAATTGCTTTTCAGAGTCGCCAGATGTGTTGTTTGTTTTCCTCCAAAGGCAAAGATCACTGAAACACACACCAAATATCAATGACATATGATCAATATTGGACTAAAATAACCCAATCTATCCCATCGGGCATGCCAAAAACTGTTATCACTTATGATTGTACCCTAGTTGAGTTGTACTCAACCATCCTGTGTAACATGGAAACATCCTCAAGCAGTGGGTTGCTTATAATGAGGATGAATCTCTAGAGCGGGCTAGTTCCCTTTGATGGATCATCTAAACTATAGAAAACTCCAAGGAAAAGGGATAGAAAGATTGCTTGAAATTGAAAACTACTTCCTAGGAAGTGATGCGCCAAAATCTTTATGTTTAACTGTTGCAACCAAATGACAATGACTCAACAAAGTCTTAGATTTTTCACAACTTGAATTAAACCATGAAGCACATAAATATTTCATATGAAGGTGATGGTTTCAACGTATGGCACGAAGCAAAAATAAGTTTCACAACTACAATCTGTTGTAATTGACACACACCATATAACCTACACTTAAACATGCATCCTTTGCCAAAAAAATGCTTGAAAAGGGACAAAAGAAGGACTGTAAACTCAAATCATAGCTAAAAATCTACCAATTCATGTGCAAAATGAGACAAAGGTAAAATGAGAAGGAACTGTTGCCATTATTTTATTGAATCAAAAGGATTGTTACAATGAATCTCATAAATGAGTTACAAGAACAATCTTTTCTGTTGTAAGCATGAAAAGAGAGCAAGGACTGAGAAAATAAAGGCTTAGAGATGCCTTTATAAAGAAAACTAAATGCTAAATTCATCCTTGATTGATTTGAGAAAGAACAACCAATCACTCAACTTGATTGATGTTTATTTCTGCCCCTAACTACTGCAAACTCCTTAAAATCAACTTTTGGGTTGAAGGAAACCTTTGAACTTTCCAACTTGGTACCTTTCTTTATAAATGAAAATGATTGAAATGTTTCCATTTTGCATATGAACTTGGCCTCAGACTAGTGAATATTTCTCTCAAACAACAAATTGGGTTTTTGTGAAATTTAATGGGTTTTTTCATTTAATTGTTTCCTAATTTCTATAAAAAAATTATGAAAACCTAGTTTGTAGTTTTTGAGATATGACTGTCTCAATATGAGGCTGCAAACTTGTCATGTTGCCTAAAAATCAAGCTCTTTCCCTTTGCAAGACTTCACTTACCTTCACAATTCAAGCCTTCTTCCTTTCTTATGGCCAAAAATTAAGGAAACATCTTATCAATATGGAAACTCATGTGGAATCTCCCTCCAAACTCAAAAATTAGAGATGAAAATTAATCCTTTTTGTCCATTTTCACATGAATATCATGAAAAGAATCTTGATAAATTAATTAACATGATTTTCCAATGTTTTGTCATAAAATGACTACTCCTTTGACTTGAATGATTGACTTTTTTAATATTATCATTTGAAATATGATAATTTGAAAAATATTCTCTAAAATCCTTCAAACTTGGTAAAAGCAAAGATTTAATATCTCTTTTTCCCTTCAATAAATATTTTCACATGGAGGCCTTGTAAAATGTAGGATATGACCATTTTAACCTAGAAGGTGAAAATAGGTAACAATGTCCAAAGACACAAGAGGAAGAAAAAATTTCTAAGATACCATATGCATTAGCAATTGGTAGCTTGATGTATGCAATGGTATGCACAATGCTAGATATTGCACATCTAGTGGGAGCTGTGAGCAAGTATATGAGCAATCTGGGAATGAAATATTGGAATGCGATAAAATGGATTCTCTGATATTTGAGAGGTACTACTTCAAAGGGACTATATTTTGGAGGAACAAATTCTGGTCTATAAGGATATGTTGACTCTGATCTGGTGGGTGCTATTGATAGTAGGAGGAGTACTACAGGGTATGTTTTTACTGTAGGAGGTACTACAATCAGTTGGATTTCAAGACTGCAAAAGGTTGTTGCGCTTTCAATCACTGAAGCTGAGTATGTTGCTGCTACGAAAGCCAACAAAGAGATGATTTGGTTACAACATTTTTTGGAGGAATTGTGACAACACTAAGAAGATAGTCCTTTGTACACTAACAACCAAAGTTCCATTCATCTTGCTAAGAACTCAACTCTGCATTCAAAAACTAAGCACATACAACTCATATATCACTTCATCTGATCAGTTTTGGAGGATGGGAAGTTGTAGTTGATGAAAATTCACACAAGTAAAAATCTTGTAGATATGTTCACAAAGGAAGTTACATAGGAGAAACTGATTTCCTTGTCAATTTCCATTGGCCTTCATGACTGATAATGGTGGATACAAGAAACCATCTAGACTTGTAATCTAATGGAAGTTGCAAGTGCAACAGTGTCATCTGGTATCAGTCTCCAAGTGGAAGATTATTTGGTGAGGATCCTAATCAATCTCCAAGTGGGAGATTGTTGATATGTGGTGACTAATAATGCAAATAATGAAAACCTGATGGAAGAATACTTAGTTAAAGTTGGCAGGATGATCGTGCAAATACTTAGTTAAAAAAGGTTGGTGTTGTGACTTCTTTGTCACGCGATTGCATCAGAGTAGAACTTTCGAACCTCATGTCAAGAATTTTGAATTTTTGAAAACATCTGACTTGCTGATCCCAAAGACAATCGGGAAAAGGTTTAAAATCCAGTGGAAGGAGTGCCAAGTTGAGAGATCAGGGGGTTAGGAAACTTCAAAACCCTACAACTTGGTTAAAAAACTCTTAGGACCCACGATAAGTCGATGAAGGTAGGGGACCACTCAGAACAAGTCGATATGGTGATGAGGTTGACTCGGTTGACTCATGCATGTTGTCAAAGTGGGACCCAAATGGTGCAATAGTCAATAGCGTTGGACAAGTGATGTGTCAACACGTGGCACAAATTTATTTTTTGATTCTATGCCGCTATTGTGGATCAACAATCGTTGGACCAAATTGTATTTGTTGATAATGATGTAATTGTATTATAGAATTAGGTTTCTCATTGGTTGGTAGATCGATACTACGACATGGAGTGATTAGGATGACTTGAAGAATGAGTGAGATAAAAAGGGATGTATGTTGTGATGTATGTAATTTGCAGGTGTTGCTCGAACGTGAGGGTAATTTGCGAGACTGTAATCGGGGTTTTGCACTGGATAATAAAATTATTTGGGTGGCTAAGTTTCAATGGATGTAGCTCATATTGGGTGAACCATGTTAAATTTTTATGTCGATCTGTTCTATGTTATTCTTCATTGTTATTTCTTGGTCCTTTAATTTGCAATTAATTCTTAATATTTATTGCTCGAATCTGCTTAATTCCTAACATCTTTTACTCTATATCTTTAACTTTATTTCTCACTTGATCTCCCTCTCACTCATTTCTCTATCTCTTTCTATCCATATCCTTCTCTATGTATATATCCCTATCTATCTATC
>VDFB02207426.1:0-10834 GCA_007258455.2 Sequoia sempervirens | reverse complement strand
TATTAGGTAGAGGGATTAGATGCTCCAACATAAGGAAGAGCACAACACTCCTTGAGATGTTGAATTTTGTTGTTTAGAGCTTTAGATGAAAAAGGAGATAATGGACGTAGCCCTAAATATTTCTTGAAAGAGTATGATATGTAAGTTTTCTTTGTCTGTGCATTGCATCCATGTGTAGGAGGGAGATTATATTTGATACCATAACAATCTTCCAAGTTAGATGAAGGTTTATGCTTCGAAGGATTGGTTTCTTACAATAACACAAAATCTTGTTTAATGTTATATGCCTTCTCCTAGTACACATGGGAGTTGAGATAGCCTCACCACCACATGGGGCAGTGATTTTGTAGAACCAAGTGGAGCAAGTGAAACAAAAGGTTTTTTTTTATATTGTGATATTTTGCACTCTCCTGTAAAGGTAGGTGTGAAACCCTAATCACTACTAAAACTTGTGTCTGAAAATGAATTGTTTGTATATGACTCTTTGGACCATGAGGGTGAGATGTTGGAAACTTTATTGAAAAGAGGTGTAAAATCTAATGATCCCCAATTATCACGAAAGCGTTTTGTTGTAAGTGAAGAGATAGGATCAACTTGTATAGGTTCAAGTTTTTATTTATGAATAAAACAATTAGGGGAATTGGAAATGTTGTGATCAGTTGACTCATAGCTTCACTCATCTATTTCAACTATGTATATCTTGTTATTGTACTCAAATTTCATTGTATGGTGAAGAGTGGATGGCACTCCCTTCATAGAATGAATCCATGGTCTCCCCAGGAGAAGAGTATATGGAAGGGATTCTTGCATGATATGGATAGAGGAAGGAAACACTACAGGTCTGAACTTAATAGGTAATGTGATCAAACCTATCAAAGCCAAAAATATGAACATCATTAAGTTGGATGAGCTTTTTGTCTAGACCAAGTTTGTGTACGAGGTCCAGGCTAAAAATATTAATTTCTAATCCATTATCTGTGAGGGTGTTGCCTGATTAAAGTTTTGTTAATGATCACCTTTATCATCAAGGGATCATTCTTGTTTTGAATCTAGAGTGAGGGTAATTCATGCTTAGAGAATGTGATTTATGATTGGGTGAATGTCATGGGATGAGAAGAGGATGTTATATTATTTGATTTTATCTAAGATTGGATCTCCTCCTTCTGTATTTGTAACATTTCATAAAATAGAAATTTGATTACATAGGTGATAGTTGAATAAGTTGTCATACAGATATATTAACAGGAGTCTTTTTAAGATCTTTAACACTAGGCACAGTATGTTGGAAGTGGATTCACTCTGAGAGGGGGGGGTGAATCAGAGTGATAAAAATTTTAACTCTTAAAGAAAAAGTTAAACTTTTGACCTTTAACTCAATGCAACTTTGTTTATGTGAGTGCAACTTGAGACTTGACTTAACATTTAACACATATATTAAAGCCATCATATGATATGTTCAATTAGTCTTTATGAACAATCTTGTTGTGCTTTTCAAAACAAAACTTAAAGACTCCACAATATATAACATTGCTTTACTTTTGACATACTTTTAAACATTCATATATGGAGTATAAAATGCAGATTTCAACTTGCTCTATGAAGTGCTTTTAATGATCATATTTGGAAAATTTACTTTGTATTACAGACTTTAAAAAATTGACATTAATCTTTTGAAAAAACTCAATGTATCAGAGCATTGACCAACTGAATGAGCACATTAACATGAAACTGAATGAGAGATAAAAACACATCACATAAGACAAAGATTTCCTGAGTGGAAAAACCCTCTTGGGGTATAAAAAAACACTCACCAAATGATCCTTTTATTCATTCAAAAGAGAACCAACTCCAATAATGATTTATGGAGCACCAACTTCATAGGAGCATCAACTCCTCTATTTTAGAATTTGAGATAATAATGTATGATTTTCAACAATGCCCACTAAATGTGTACTGAATGAGATAGTACAAAATAATTTCATGAAATATTTGTGATCAAATCAAAGATACAAATCAATATAAACCCCTCTTCTCTTCTTTTCAAAATGATATCACAATGTTAATCAATATACTTTTTAGACTATATCTTCTCATCATCGTGTCATATGATTTTGCCAACAATTTATACAATTATTTACAAATAGTTATTCATTTCAAAACCTATATCCAATAACCAGGGTTTTTATGAAAAATGTTGTTGTTTTTAATCATGATACCCATCAAGGGTTTTAAATATAATAATAGAAATACAAAAATATGTCAATGAATATCACTGGAGAAATGAAACCCTTGAATGAAGAACTCGGGTTAAGAAACTACTTACATAAACTTTAACCAACTTTAGTTATGCTTATAAGATTTTTCCAGATTTGAGGACAAATACATTACAGTGAGAGACAATAGAACAAATACCAAAAAAATTGTTGAAGACCTTTGAAAATTGTCAAGCTTGGAGATTCCACCAAAGAAATTGCCAACCTCCATATTCTATCATAGCAGAAAACTAGCTCGAAATGCTTCCTTTATAAAACTTGAACTGTAATTCAAAATGCATCATGGTGGCAAGGGTTCTTTAAAAAAAACATTTGTTTTGGCCCTATTTCCACTTTTCATCAAGCACCAAATCATAACACATGATTTTTGAAATCCATAAAGTGCAATGTAATGAATTTGAGGTCGAAGAAACTGATATAATGATATGCCATGTCAAAGTCGACATGAGTTATGATAACTCACTTGCCAATTGTCCATGTCACCAAGTGACAAGAATGCAACAAAATGATTATGTTGTTCAAAGTCCACGTGAGCTCACAACTATACAGTGATAATACCCTGTTGGCTGCCAATACAATATGTAAGGTGGGATATAATGAAATAATACCTGATCACAATACATATATTGTGTATCAATATAAACATTTTAAGCAATAATATCCACCTTATGTATAATGCAATAACCCTTGTGAAGCTATATGTATAGCAAGTAAATAGATGCACCAAAATAATTTGGCCATGAAGATAAGAAACAACAACACCAACTAAAGAGTGTATATATACTAATGATGCCAAATGAAATATCAAACTCAAGTGTCAAGAAAAGCATTAATAAAATTCCAACCCAAAATGCCATGTACCAAATAATATATCATAATCGTGGATACCAAAGAATTATGAGACAACCATGAAGATCACCAATATAATGCCATGAAGACCTAATCAAATGAATCTTGTCCATGATGCCATGATCAATTTGATAATGAGCAATTGAGATAATATACCTGATGTGCAATAAAGAAGTGCCAATTTGTCAAAATGAAATCAACTATTCAATGATATCACCTAAAAACCAATGCCACCTAAATAGACAAAATATCATCTAAAAGACAATGCCATCTGAATAGGAAAAATAAATTTTATCTACACATGAAGCTCAACATGATCAGTACCACAATATATGATAAATAAATGCACCCAAATGCATCAATCCAAAGCATGGTCCACAAAATACTGAATATGCCAAACTAAATACAAAGAGCACCAAGTATCATAATGCCAATCACCAATTAGTTTTGTCATCAAGGACCGTATACCACAAAGAGAAAGTCAACACACTATGTGGAAGAAAATGTAATGGAGTAGGAGTGTTGTGTGGTCCCCTAGATGTTTGACTCACTAAGTTACAACTTAGTGGCTACAAAACATTGTTATGATTAGATTGCATCATGGATTTCAAGACATCTCTTAGTTTTTTGTGTGATTTACAAATGGGAGGTTACTTAGGAAGCTCACTAATTAAAGGAGCTCCCACTTGTGTCGTGATAACCTCAAGAATCTTTCCTTTATTTGCATGACTTTTAGTGAAGGGGATTCTAATGGAACTTTATTCTCTTCACCCAGGGAAGCTTTAGTGTTTGAAGGATATGTGTTAATGTTCACATTGTCTTGCACCATGATATTCTCTCTAGGAGGAGATTTTTTAGGAGAAATACAAGGAAAATATTCTTGACATTCAAGGATTGGTTCTTCCAAAATGACCTCATTGCAAGTAGGGGAATGATCAATGGTTGAATTGTCTTGCTTAATAAGGGTTTCACTAGGTGAAGGTGGACAACTAAGAGACTCGTGATCTTCATCGATTGTGATTTCTAACATCAAAGTATCTACTTCACAACTAGGAGAGATACTAGGAGAAGAACAAATGTTATTATCATGAGTACCTATGGTTGTGTTGTATTTTTCATTAATTTCTTGTCCACTAAGAGAGGTAAGAGGAGAGAAAAAAATTCTCAAAACTCTCATTGATTAGTTCTTCTACCAAAATATCTTCATCACCACTAGGAGAGATATTAGGAGAGGAACAAATATGATCATTAGGAATGTCCAAGGTTGTATTATTTTTCACTAAAACACTCTCATAGGGAGGGGATAGGAAATATTTCTTAACATGTCTAAATATGTAAGATACTAACATTGTTTTAACAAAAATGAAAAGTACATGTAAACATTTCATGCAATGTTTCAGCAATGTAAACAATGTATATCCAAAGATGCAAAACACTTTTATCCAATGTATGAAAATCTTTAAGAATGCAAACAATGTATATCAAAGAATGAAAAATAATTTTATCAAAATTATTCAAATTTTTATGAATAAAAACATTGTGTATGCAAAAGTGAAAAGTACTTTTAGCCATGTTATGTTAAATTTTAGAAATATGAACATTTTTCAAATCTAATGATGCTTGTAATTGAAAAGATTTCAAAACATGACTACCCTAAATTGATGGTTATGAGCTAGATGCATGAAACGAATGTTCTCAAAACTTTCTAGACTTATAGCATATGATACTAAGAGGCCTAGGAAGCAAAAAAATGAGGTTTTTAGAATTGTAACAAACAATGAAAATGTTGATCTGGGACTAAGTCGCCCAGAATGGCGAATTAGTCCCAGTTAGGGTTTTTTCAAAATTTTCAGAAATTTTCAATTGGTTTGGATGATTTTTATTATGTATGACCTGAATACTAAAGTAAAATGTAGTTTTCGGATGTTTTTCAATGATTTAGAATGCAAAAATGCAAACTATATGCACTTTCACTAATGCAAAATTTTAAAACCCTAGAATGCAAATTAACTAATGCAAAGTGCAATGTAATGTTAATTCAAACTAATTCTAGGATGATGATGGAATCCAAAATTAGAAAAGAAAGTATTCTAAAGGCAGGTTCACCAAAATGTAAACAAATATTTTAGCACCCTAATGCTTTATAACACTTCTAGGGTTTTTCACCTAAAAGGAGAGAGATGGGCCAAAATGGACAATGTATACACTCAAAATCAATGAAAGAATGGATGAAAATTCCTATATTCAATGTTTAAATTCAATAAACTGATAAATGATGTTGATTATTAATGCAAAACCTAAGATATGCAAGTTTGAAAACACATAGTGATATGCAAAAACACCTATAAATGAAGGTAGATTGTAACAAAAATTGATGAAACTGAAGGTGTGTACTTGGAGGCTGAAAAAGGATGGAATGAAGGTCTGGAATCCTAAAAAAATTATTGCAAAAGCTAACTGGGACTCTTGGGCCAATCTAGGTGACTTAGTCCTAGATCTAGAAAAACTGCTCCAAAGCTCATTTTGGCCAAATGGGTATCCAAATGTACATAAACCTCCAAAAAATAAGTTTAGTGGGACTAAGCCACCACTGTTGTTGACTTGGTCCACTTCTAAATTTCTACAAATTTGAAAGTGGAAACAAAATCCCTTGACCTACACTTCAGTTCCTGACAGGTGTCCACTTCTAAAACTCTGATTTTTGAGCTTCAAAGTGACTTTTAGTGGATATTTTGGCTTTGCAAACAAGCAGATGCCCTCAATGAGTCTTCAACCTAATATTCAATGAAGTCTTCAAGATACTTAAATCTGCAAACACACAATGAAAGAGAAAGAAATGTTGGATGTTATGCATGGGGGTTTTCCTTGGTCAAACCCCTTTTCAGGTAACTAAACCAAATTGAAGAAATAAGACAATGAAGCATGAATCAATGGAGTTAGAGACTTTTAATGATGATAAATCTTGATTTTCTATAGCAAAAGATGAGGAATCTGCCCTTGAATGTCTGAAAAAGCTATCTTAATGATTGAGAATGTTAAAACCCTAGCTTGCTTGACTTGAAATGTAAAATGAATAAGATGAATGAGTTATGAATTAGGGTTTAGAGGCTTGTATTTATAGGAAACCTACCTAATTTTCTGATTAACTTGATCCCCAAGGATGACATGAAGGAAAAATAAACTTAAAATCCAATTTTCTTGCCTGAACCTCGAAAAAAATCCCAAAAGGGACTAAGCCACCAGGTTAGATGACTTAGTCCCACTTGGATGGGGCTAATTCACCCAGATGGGAAACTTGGTCCCACTGGGGTTATTTTTCTAGTTGGATGGTCAGGGAGTGAAGAAATTAAGTTTATATGATGATTTCATCGGGTCCTTGATCAAAATAAGCCTTTGAATGCACATGGGGGCCTATTAATGATGATGTACAGAGTAATTAGGGCTAGGGGCACAAGATTCAATGTGAAATTATGATTAAATGCACTTTACATCATTAAAATGAGGCTCATATAGCCTAGAAAGGCACAACATCCAATATGAATGTGTAAGAAACATTACAACACTAGACTAGAGTTAAGTTTAATTCACAAGCCTTCTAGATTAATGTGAGAATTTCCTTAAGTACATTTTGCAACATTGAATTAGGGAAAGATGGGTCCATTAAGTCTATCTAGAGGCATGAAATTATTTTACAACACTTTACAAAACCTTCACAAGACATCTTTAAATACATTAAATTATTTAGTTTGCAAGGGTCCAAGACCTAGTGTGGACATGTAAAACACATCACATCACTAAATCAAGGCCTCATTAATTCCAGTTTGTCATTAATTATTCCCATATTAAGAAAGAAAAAAGGAATACTTTTTTTGTATCCACAATAAGTTTGGAGTTAAATGGTAATGTGATTTATCAAATACTCTTTTTAAGACTATTTAATAAATGTCTCCACAATTTAACATGCTTTATGTGATCTAATTAAAACTATTCTAGTTTCTCTTAAATGCGGCATTATGATTAAGTATGTCATGATAAATTAAATGCACCTATGATCTAATGAAGAACATTAAATGCATATAAGTATCTATTCTAACACAACATATATAGGATTATCTTGAATAGTATGAAACCTAAAGTAAAAATTTAAAAACTAATTTAATAATTACTTTAGTATTCAAGACACACAAATAACTATTTGTCAAGAACAAAACAATGCGAGAGTGCATAGAATATCATCTACTAACTCTAACACCACTACTCAATCATTCACACTATTCGAGAAGATTAGACATAGTACTGAGGCAAATGCGTTGCATTGATAGGTTCCTTCAAAGGTGCATCATCCATTTCTATCAACATGTATGCTCCAGACTCATAACTTTCATTGACATTATAAGGTCCTAGCCAATTAGGGATGAATTTTCCTTTTCCAGTTGGGGTAGCATTGACATTACATTAATTCTCACATAACACCAAATCACCTTAATTGAATCACTAAGGGATAGCATTGTCATTGTAACTACATTGCTTTCTCCTAGAGTAAGCTTGAAGGTGCTCAAGAGAATTAATGCGCTATTCATCAAGCATTTCAAGCTGATGTAATTGTTGTTCTTTATAAGTACTATCATCATTAACTCCTTGAAGAGAAATCCTTAATATAGGAATCTCTAACTAAAAGGGAATTATTGCCTCAGTTCCATAGATGACGTTATAAGGGGTAGTCACAGCGGATAATATAGCATTCATATGATACGCCTATGTTAGTTGTGTGTGCCAATCCTTATTATGTTTGCTTATCATTTTCTTTAAGATTTTTTCAAGGGTTTTATTAGTCGATTCAGCTTGACCATTAGATTGTGGGTAGTATGGTGTTGAAAAGCAATGTTGAATGTTAAATGTCTCTAAGAAATTATTCATGTCATTATTCTTAAATGGTGTCCCATTGTCCAAAACTAACAAAGAAGGAAGTCCAAAGCATGCAATAAAGTGTTCCAATATGAAATGACATATCACATTGACAAGTATTGAACAAAGGGGAAATGCTTCTACCCATTTTGTGAAATAGCCTATTACAGTGATTATGAATGTATGTCCAGTAGAGGAAGGTGGCAAGATTTTTCCAATGAGATCCAAATCCCATACCAAAAAGGTCCAAATAGGAACTTGAGCACGAAGTTCAGAGGCAAGAGCTTGGATCAAATTGCTATGCTCTTGGCATTTGTGAAATTCCTTAACATATGCAAAGCAATCTTGTTCCATATGTCTCTAATATTATCCTATGCAAATTAGTTTTTGGACTAATGTTCTTCCTCCAAAATGACCTCCACAAGCACCTGCATGAGCTTGTTCAAGTTCTATGGGGATTTCAAACTGTTTAAGGCATCCGAGTAAGAGACCATCAAAGGACCTTTGATACAACACATCAGAGAGGATTATATATTTAGATGCAAGTTTTTGAAGGTGGTCTCAAGTGTTCTTAGTTGTCAACTCAAGAAAGGTATTGTCTTTCAAATAATTAAATATCAATGTGTACCATTCACTAGAGTTCTCGATGGTGGTTGATAATACTTCTTCTATTTTTTCTTCTATTGATGGTTTCATAATTGTATGCACAATAAATGTGAAGTGCTTTGAGGGATCTTGAGGGAATATAAGGGAACCCACATTCGCCATTGCATTCACATGTCAATTATCTTTTTGTGGGATGTTGTCAATGGTGTACAAATCAAAATTTTCTAACAAATTCATTGTGAGATCCTTGTATTTTGATAATTTGTCATGCTTTGCTTGATATGCTCCATTTATTTGTTTCATGACTAATTGTGAATCACCAAATATCTTAATATCTTGAGTTCCCATAATGAAAGTAGTGTTCAATCCAACAAGCAATGTTTCATACTCTGCAGTGTTGTTTGTACATAAGAATTTTAGGTGATAAGACTAGGGAATAGGTTCTCCCATGCGCGGGGTCATTATAACCCCTACACCAAAGCTAGTTCTACACTTAGATCCGTCGAAATATAACTCTCATGTACTAGCTTCAATTTTCCACACATTATCATCAGGGAATGAATTGCTATTAGGTAACACTAAAGGAGAAGGAGCGTCAACTAATTGGTTGGTCAAGGTTTGTCCCTTGATTACTTTTTATGAAATAAACTTAAGGTCAAAGTCATTTAACAACATAACCCTCTTACCTAAGTGACCTGATAAATCTGTTTTATTGAAAAGATGTTTTAAAGGATCAAATTTCATCATCACATGTATTTCAACATTTAGTAGGTAATGTCTTAATTTACTAGTAGCAAACACAATAGCCAAACATTGTTTCTCTATTTTTGTGTATCATTTCTCATAATCAATTAGAGTTTGGATAATGTAATAAACATGATATTCTTTACCACATTCATCTTCTTGATCCAATAGTGTTGTGAGAGCATGAGTTGATGTAGTTGTATAGAGGATAAATAGTTTGTCTTGCACAATGGGTTGTAGAATCTAGGCAGAGTATCAAGATAATATTTAAAAATCTCAAAATCATGTTTACAATCCTTATTCCAATTAAACTACACCTCTTTCTTAAGAAGATATGTAAAAGGTAATGTTCGGTCTACTAGGGAAGCTACAAAATGATGGATAGCCCGAATTCTTCCTTATAAAGTGTGCAATTGAGAAATTCTTCTAGGAGGTGGCATGTTAACTATAGCATCAATTTTATTCATGTCCACCTCAATGCCTCTATGAGATATGATAAAACCTAAAAAAATTCCACTATCTACACCAAAGACACACTTTTTTGTATTTAATCTCATGTTATACTTTCACATTCACTCAAAGATCTTTTGAAGGATATTCACATTGTCTTTTTGATTTAAAGATTTAGCAAGAATATCATCAACATAATCTTCCAAAATCTTGTGTATGTAATCGTGAAATACCAATTTCATAGCTTGTTGATATGTCACGCCTACATTTTTTAATCCAAAAGGAATGACTAGCCAACAAAATGTTCCCCAAGCTATAGTAAATGTTTTTTCGTATTGATCTTGAGGGTTGATAAAGATTTGATTATATCTAGAAAATCCTTCCATAAATAAAAACAAAGCATGTCCCATAATCGAGTCCACTATCATGTCAATATTAGGAAGGGAGAAATCATCAATATTAGGAAGGGAGAAATCATCTTTTAAGGATGATTTATTTAAATCATGAAAGTTTTTACACATCCAAATATTATTATTAGGTTTTGTGACTACAAGAATGTTTGAGATCCAAGGAGAATAGTCAATAGGTCAAATAAACCTTACATCAAGGATTTTTTCAATCTCATGGCCTTAACTAGTAAGGCTATCTTAGGATTCATCTTCCATATCTTTTGTCTTACCAGTTTAGAATTTTCAACTAGGACTATCTTGTGCATCACTATCTTAGCATCAATTCCCAACATATCTGAATAATTCCAAGCAATTTTTTTGGGAAATTCATGAAGTAAAGTTGCATGATCTTCTTGTTCATCTTTGTCAAGGAACTTTCCTATCTTAATCACTTTCTCTTTATTGTTTATATCCATTGGTATGTCAATTGTATCTCCCAAAGGAAGTGCACCTTGCTTTGGTAATTTAAATTTGTATTCTTCATTGTCCTTATCAATCTCATTACTTTCCTTTTCTCCATCTTTTTTATTAAAGCACTAATCATAGAACATGTAACCT
>VDFB02207424.1:0-12008 GCA_007258455.2 Sequoia sempervirens | reverse complement strand
CCTTTTTTTTGTCATTCTAAACCTCTGAAACCTCTGTTTGATCATTCTAAACCTTTGTTTAACCATTCCAAGCCTCTGTTTGATCATTCTAGACATCTGTTTAATCATTCTGAGCCTCCATTTGATCATTCCAAACCTCCGTTTGACCATTCCAAACATTTGTTTAATCATTCTGAGCCTCTATTTGACAATTCCAAACATCCATTTGACCAAGTAGTCTTTCATCCCTTTCGATCCTCTGTTCACTCATTTTGAGTAATCTTTCATCCATTCCAAGCATCCATCTCCTCATTCTGAGAGTTGTTCATCCATTCTATGCAATCGTTTACCAGTTCTGAGTGCTTATTCATCCACTCCTTTCATTTTCACAATCCGATCGTCTATTTCCTCAATCCAATTATCTAACACCTCGTTCCAATCACCTTTCTCTTCGTTCTAACATCATGTTTACCCACTCAAAGAGTCCACAAAGCAGTGGGGCGAGTCTTCCCTATAGTGGGGTGAATTTTCCCTACAGAAGGGAAAATCTGCCCTGGAAGGTCAAATTCCCCCCTCTGCAGCAAAAAATGGCAAACAGACAATAAATAGATCCAGCTTCCAGATCCGACCGACGGAACCAATCCCATCATATCCTTCAATCCAATCTTAATCTGAACTTTAAGCTAATCTCAATCTAAGCTTTGGTCCATCCACATTCTACCGAACTCATTCATTCATCATTCGAATTATATCAATACATCATCCTCAAGCATCTCTAGGTTACACATCCCTTATCATTTTCTCAATCCAAATCATCTGAACTTCGTTTGAAGTTATTATCCAAATTGACCTAGGTGTTTGAATCTAATTATCATCATCAACATCTGCTAAGGATTGTCATCCGTCCTAAGTCAATCATCATCGGCCCAATCAATCCGCTTTCAACCTCAAAGTGGATTCAATGCTGCAATCATCCATTCATCCTTTAATCCAATCAATCAGTGTCCTAAGTCACCTAGGGTAATCTCTGAATGAGGTTTTCCAATCCCTCTAATCATCCTATCTGATCCATCATTCGATCTTATCAATCATCAATCGATCAAGTATCCAATCCAATCCAATTGCATCCTTATCCAATCACCTTCAACCCAATCAATCTACTTCCATCTTGAGGTAGATTCGGTGTCATAATCATCCTTTGATAATCGATCCTATCATCAGAATCAATCCCATCACATTGTCCAATCATCCTAATCTGAGCTTTAATCTAATCCCAATTTGAGCTTTAGTCTATTTCCATCCAAAATCTTTGATCCATCCTATTTATCCTTTCATCATCATGAATCTTTATCCTCCATCAATAGTAGTCAAGGGAAAGGTTCCTAATTACATCGACAATGATAACGAAAGTCTTGTCAATCAAGAAGTATATGACATATATCCCCTTGATGCTATCGTCACTAGTAAGCTTTCTCCACCCACTTTCCACAATCCAGTCACCCCTTCAAAATATCATGTTATGTCTTCACCCATGCCTAATCACGCTCCTTATGCTACCTTTGACAAGGGATGTCCAGTATCTCCCTCATCCACATATCCATCATAGCCTTCATCTACACCTTCCTCTTATCTGACACCCTCATCCTCTTATCCTACCAATATTCTTATCATAATCCTGCACCCATGTCACACTATCCTAATCCTCCATACCAATCAACTCCATCAACTTACCCTAATCAAACATCCATGTCTTCACATCTTAATCTGCCATCCCAATACCCTTACTATAATCTACTAGTCGTATCCTCTTGTCTCAATCCACCATCCACATATCTTAATTCACCATACCAATATCCCTACTTTAACCCTCCATCTAATACTAATCCCCCATCTACTCCTAGTCTTACATCCAATCCCAGTCCTCCATCTTACCCTAGGCCACTAATCCATAATCGCAGTCCTCCACCAATCCCTAACCCTCCATCTATTCTTATCACACCATCTCAACCTAGAGTATGCAAGTTTCTCACTCCAGAAGTTCTCTAAGGACTCATGACAAAGAAGACATCGCCAACTCCACCACTTGAAATTGTGGAACCATGCCATCCCAATCCGTCCTCCATGGTCACTAATCATGAGACGCCTCTCCATCCCACAACTATCATTGATGCTATCACCCCTAACACCACTTATGGATGGAATGATGTTCTCCTCCCCCACCTAATAATGGACTTGCATCATTCTTCTAGAATAACAAAAATTTTATCATGGATTGAATGTTCAAGAACATGAACTATCAAGGAAAAGGTTTAGGCCTTCATGAGCAAGGTATTCTAGAGCCCATCCAGGTCAAAGAAAAACTCTGTGTGCAAGGTCTTGGACCTATTTCTCAAAACTTGCAATCTAAAGATGTTGGTACAACTTCTAGACATTCTAAACGAGCCTCTTCCACAAGAAATATAGGCTCTTCCCATTGCTCCACTAGATCATTTCCTACCATCCCTCCTCCATCGTATCACCTCAAAACAACCGTTCATATTCCTCCTTCATCTGATCCATCCATTTTAGGTCCTTACATCCCTCCATCCACCATCTCCCATCCTTCATCTTCCATCCTTTTGGGTCCTTACATCCTCCATCCACCATCTCCCATCCTCAATCTACCTCGTCCGTGTCTTCTCCAGGTCCTAAGTCCATTTTGGGCCCTTATATCCCAAAATCACCTCCTCCATCTTGTCCTATTCATCCTTTTATCCATCCATCACCTATCCATATCACCCATCATAAACATCCCACTCTCATATCCCATAGTCAGGAAATTCTATGGAATGTCTATGAAGCCATGGAATGTCTATGAAGTATAAGACAAACATTTAGTGTGAAGTTTGCACTAGTAAAGTAACATAAGTGCTTTGCTATGTATTTTTTGGAGGTCATCTAAACAAATGAGGTCAAGCCTTAACTGCTCAAAGGTGTGTTGAATCAACATAAGGTTATTGATTTTACTATGAGGTTGGTAGAGAAGAAGGAATGCAGAAGTAAGATGCATAGAGAGAAAATCAGCTTGGAAGGCCCTATAATTTCCCGCCCTTTGTTTTAGAGGTTTAAAGATAAAATTTAATGCTTCCATTGAGGTTTAAAGGTAAAGGTAGAATTTAATGAAAATATACAGTTCAGTTTATGATTATTTCTGATCATTACCCAAAGACATCTAATTTTTCATTTTACATAACCCATTTGTTGATATTTCAGAAATCATTAAAATTTTATACATATACAAACATTCTAAATCTTGAATATTGTACTTATGAATAAAACATTGAGTGTTATGTTTAACAGGGATATATTATTTTTCTAATCAGAAGCCTGTTCGAGTGGCTGAGGGCCATGAAATGGTAGGAAAGATGAAGGAAGTTGGCTTTAAAGTAGGTGAAAGATATTTTTTTGAGTTCATTAAAGTTATATCTACTATTTATAGACTAGAAGATCAGATGACAATAGAAAAATTTCTTGTATGAAGGATGAAAGATTTCGTAAGAGTAGCAATAAAATTTCATGTATGAAGAATGAAAGATTTCCTAAGAATAGCAGTATACATGAGAAAAAATAGGAAAACTTTGTAGGGAAGTACCGTGGATGCTTCAAATTCCTTTTGCTATTTTGTCTTTTTGGTATTGGCTTTGAGTGGTTTGTTGCAAGCTATGTTGTTTTCTTAACAGGTATTCAATCTATTTGTAAAGATAGTAAGCAGTGATCCACAGTAAACGCAATTCACCAACAATAATAAATGGAGTATAAGAAAATTGGGCATGATGTGAAAGATTCTACGTGGGGAAAATTCTTTGAAGGGGTAAATCAAATAGGAAAACATTAATGTAGACGATTAAGGCATGACGCAAGGGATACACTCTCCAATGTGTCATCCCCAATTGGCCTTTAAGGGTATTTTCATGTCTAAAATATCATGTAGGATATTTTGTGTGAATGTTTTTAGTGCTTTTCAGGGATTTTTTTTTTTTTTATATTAGAGATCATTAACAATTACAGGTACATTATGAGGTGAAAACATCACCTTAGAACTAAACACCATCAAATTCAAGTTCAACACAACATAATCAAAAGCTATACAAACTAAAGGCCCAACTTTTGCTGAGAGAAACTATCAACACCAATAGTAAATCATAAGACCAAAATCAACAGCAAAAAAGTATCACATGAGAACCCATAACTACTTGCAGTGATATTTGAGATCTCCTAATGGATTCTTTTCAACATATTGTGTTCTTGTCATTTTCTTGTCAATGATGCAAGGTGCCTAAGTTTTCTTTTTTCAATCTGAAAATACTACAGACTTTTAACTTGCCATCAATTTTGTTTACTCATAGGCTCCTTAGGGTCACAATTGAATCTTTAGGAAGTTTGTAGGGTTGTAAAGCTAGCATTTTCATTGTCCTCAAGATGCCCTGATATTTTATATTTATTCTTAATCCTAGTCAGCTTCGAAATAGTTTATCATTGATTCTTTGATTGAAAGACCCTTCAATATTTTTTTTCTGTGCATTTATAAATAAATTGCTCTTGATGTTCTTCCATATTCTTCAAAATATCTCTCAAAACCCAATGTTAACTTTTAAATTGAGTCATACAGTCAACCTTGACTGTCTAATCTTAAAGCACTTTTTCAAATGGCTACAATTTTTTTTTCTTTTCCTTTTTCAGTGTCGATGGTGATTTCCATGCATGCTTATCTTAAGACCACTAGAATCTATTTGCTATTCCCTCTAAGAAATTACTATGTTAATTGATGAGTCACCAACATTTGTTTGTCATTATGTCTAAGGAAGAAGAGCCAGTGATCAGATCTAAAGGCTTGGCTTTTTGGAATACTTGCTTCTTGAAACTCAAACTCATAAATCTAGAAAACTATTTATAAAAGAGTGATTGTATGTTTCCTATCACAACCATAGGTTTATAATATTTGTTCTATTCAACTTTATATATGTTAATAGTTACGGGAAGGTGTTTAAGTTATATCTGGATGTACTTTATTGAGGTATGATGTGAACTTGTTTTAGCGGCTCTTACCATTTGCCTTATCTTATATTCTTAAGGAAAAATAAAAGAAGGGATTTCAAACGTCTGAATAATGGAAGTACATAGAAACAATTGGTACACTAAATTAGAAAAGAGGGAGAAATTTTAAAGGGTATGAGGAAATATGGGTAGGAAAGCTTATTTCAATTGAACAAATTGATAAATAGCAAAACTTGAACTGGTGAGGACTTATGTGAAATGTGCTAACAACTTCTACTTAAAGCTGACATATGGTTGATACCTTTGAGTGCATACCAACTTACGAGATCTACAAGTCATGCAATGTATTATCATAGTACATAAGATATATCTAAAAGTTGGGAAGTATAACATAGAATATATGCTTGTCGAAGGACCAAAAGTATGCAGTGCTAGAATCTTTTTGAAAAATGTTAAATATATTGGACCAACAACATTTGAAACAAATTACAATTTGAATGTCAATAGTAGTGAGCTTGAAAGATCATGTTTGGGTTGTAAGAAAATATATTTTAACTTCTAAGATTAAGAAAATTCACAAACAGATCTACCATAATCAAACACATTGTAAGCATCTAAGTCTTACATATTTCAATATGGCACCAACTTGTAGAATCTATTGGTCTTCAGCCTAACATTGGTAGTGACCATTTAGAATTTTCCATGCCTTTGGTTTTCATTTTATAAGATTGCTTGGGCTCGAGAATAAAATCTTCAAATTCAGGTTCATATTTTTGCTTTCCTTTGGATTTTTTTTGGATATGTGTTGATTTTGCAATAGTTGTGTGAAAAATACTTGATCACTTGAGGGAACATTAGTTTCTGTGGTCCCAAGCTATTTTTAAAAGGCTTTTGATGACTCTTTTTCAATTAAGATATCTTCTCTTTGTAGACTTCCTATGAGGCATGAGCTCCTTATTGAAAAGGTCTTTAAAGATTAAATATGTGAAATTATCAACTACATAATCTCACAAGTAAGGTATTGGAGTGATACAAAATGACTAAAATTAATTATTAATTTTTTTATCAAATTTCAATTACTTACTTTCTAGCATATGCAATAGAGTTTCATTTGAAATTCAAGATTTTCTATAAATTTATTTTACTTCATATAAAGAAAAATTAAGATCAAATTAAGATTGCTTACTTTCCAACATCTACAATGGAATTTCATTTGAAATAAATATTTCTTATGAACTTATTTTATTTCATATATAATATTATGTGGCGAATGCTTTTTCTATCAAATGTGCATTCCATAACATTCTAAATGATATGTAGTTTGAGATTGCTATCATGACCTTTATTACATACAAATATTTATAGCTATAAATTTTTAATAAATAACTACAGTACCACAACTCTATGTACCGCTTGAAAAAACTATTTTTGCAATTCCTGACAGGAGTACAACTATGATGAATATTATGGAGTCATTGAATGCTTATTGTATTTATTTCATTGTAATGCTTATCATGCATTCCTTTAATTATAAATATATAGATATTTTTTTAAACTATTTGAAAACCTTATTTACTCATCATGTATTTGCTCCATTATAATTGTATGGATATTTTTATATAAAACAAGACATGTATCTTGAAATATAACTATAGATATATATCTTTAAATATAGCAATTAACTACTATTTATTATTAACATTCATTTATGATTTACCTTTAATTACCTATCCACTTATCCCTTAAACCATTTGTCGTTATATTCGTAGTTGGCAAAAGTAGTAATAAAGCATTGCAGACACGACTGACGTTTGGCGGTGGAAGTCACGCAACTCTGTTAGTCTTATTGGTTAGTACAACCAAGTCAAAATAATCTTAACACTCAAGACAAACTTTTATGTTTTTAATATATTTCGTAGAATAATAAAAAAAAAGAATTGAAAAAGAAATTTCTGGCAATGAATGTATTCTCCGTTTTTATTAGGTAGAGTGTAAAAATTCTGGCAACGAAAAATCTCCTTTTTGATGGTGGGAATCTGAATGTTCACGTCAAAAGTTGTACGCCAATTACATATTTTTTAATTTCTCTAATTTCGGAAAAAGGGTTTCATATATATTTTGATTTTTTCCTACTAAGTAACAAAACATACTCCTGTTGTTCGTGCCAAATGCCAAATGGCGTAACTTAAGATTTTGTTTAATAAATGGGAGTATTCTAGAATATCTTTGCATTAATATAAACTATTAGTCGCTAAACTAGCAATCGTATCTTGTGTGCAATGGTTGGTTGGTTGGTTTTTTTTTTTTTTTTTAATAATTTAGAATTTGAATGGATAGAGTTAAATTTAGTATATTTAAATATGTTTTTCTAAAATATAATAGTTTTAAATTGTAAAATAGAATAGTTTTTAAAATGATAAAATATAATAATTGGTATTTTTAGTTTTTAATTGTAAAATATAATAATTTATAAATTGTAAATATTAGTGGAAATTTAGAAACAATATTTAACTCTTTATTTTCTTTCTTTGTATAAAGTGCAATGATTATTTTAAGCTAAATTCAGTGTAGTTAAATACATTTTTCTAAAATATAATATTTTTTTAATTGTAAATATAATAATTTGGTTTTTTTTTTTTTTTGACCTTTATAATATGAATATGAAACATATTTTCTAGTGGAAATGAAGAAAAAATATTTGATTCTTTTTGTTTCTTTCTTTGATTATTTTATATTGGGTTCATCAAACAACTAGATATTTTTCAATAGTCATACATCATGCTAACACATTCTCAACTACCAATGTCTTTATAATATAATTTATACACTTTGAATATTAGTGGAAAATTAAGAACAATGTCTAATTGGTTTCTTTCTTTATTTGTATAAAGTACAATAATTAATTAGATAAGGTAAATTTAGTGTAGTCAAATATTTTTTGTGAAATATAATAATTATTTTTTTAATTTGCAAAATATAATAATTATGATTTTTTTCTTTTCGGTTTTGAATGTAACATATTTTCTAATAGAAATGTAGAATGAATATTTGATTGCTTGCTTTCTTTCTTTGTATTTTTTTATTCATTTTATATTGGGTTCATCAAACAATTAATTTTTTTTAAATGGTCAACCATCATTCTACCACATTATCAACCATTGATCATTAAAGTAGCTGGTAATGTTCCCTTGGTAATGTTCATATAGGGAAAGCCTTCGACATAATTAAAAACACATACATATATATGTGTTTGAGTTAGACATATTATACAAGTATGTATATAAATAAGCATTAAAAATAATAAAAGGGTTATTGTTCTTAGTTTTAGGGTTTGATAAAAATATTTTGTTGTAAATGATGTTTTACAATTTGTTTAATGTTGAATAAATAGATGTGTGTCAGATGGTTCTTAACAAATTATATTTTGATTGTGTTATGTTATAATTATCTTGTCAACTAGAGATGTAATCATCACACTTGCAAATTTGAACATTCTTCTATGCATTTGAATCTATTAGATTTTTTCCTTGAAATATGTTCCCCTTGGACTTAATGTACCTATTATAACTTAGTTCCTAACTTCTTCCATTGATTCTTCCAAAAATAACTTAGAAATCATGCATCCTTGTCTCAAGTAATGGTTTTTGAAACATCATACAACCTAAAAAATTATTTTAAAAAATACATATGCTACTCTAGTGGCATCATTACTTCTCTTTTATACAATAAAATGAACCATTTTCAAATCTATCCAAAAAAAAGTGAATCATTAAACCTCAATATGTGTTCAACAATCTCAATATATATTTCATACTCAAATCTATCTATGGTATGTTTATTACTAGTAATGGCATAAACATATCTATGTTTTGTGCATGACCTTTAGCTACATGGAAAATTCTACATCTTGATACATACCTTTCCACTCTCTATTTATCTTTGGCCAAAAATAATTCTCCAACAATTTTTTTTCTTTCACCAAAGTGTCCACCCAAACCACCACTACAAAGTTATCTCACAATATTGTGTCTCATAGACCCAACTAGAATACATAGTTGTTTTCCTTTAAAGAGATAACCATCTTGCATACATTATTCATCATAAATATTACTATTCTCACCTACTAAAGGATTCCTTGTTTCTTCAACCATCTTTCCAAAATATAGATCAAAATCATACAATTCCTTAATACTCTCAAACCCAACTAGTCCCCTCACCATGATAGTTAGCAGTGCCACATGCCTACTCAAAGCATCAACCACCTAATTTTTCTTCTCTAAATTATACTTCAAAATAAAAGTATATACCTACAAGAAAGAATCCAACATTACATGTATTATATGTAACTTCTTTTAAGTGTTCAAATACCTTAAGGCCTCATGATTTAAAAATATAACAAAATCTCTAGGGATCAAGCAATGCCTCAAATATCTTAGTTCATGTACAATAGCATACTTGATTCAACATTATATTTGAAATATTTATTTCCTACCTCATTCAATTTCTCACTATAAAATTTTAATGGCTTTTCTTCTTAATGAGAAATACTAATTCAAATTCCACATGTGAAACATTATAGTCCTCCTCAAACCTCTTGCTAAAATATGGTAATACTAAAATGTGGGTTTCTATCAATTTCATTTGCAACAATTGGTAAGTTTTCTTGTTTCTCTTGTCCACAAATTTTATTTCCTCATGCAACATATTGTTGATGTAATAATACTATATAAAATTCTTTTGATGAATTTTCTACATAAGATTGCTAAAGCATGAAACTTATCACCCTAGTATGCTTCTCAAGGTAGGACTCCTCAACAATTTATGTTACCTTTTTTATGTTCATTCTTACACAAAAATTTAAAATTAAAAATCCCAAGAATACCAAACTCTTTTTTATAAACCAAATTTGCATAGAACTTTTACTTCCGTAATAATTATAATACCATTCTTGTTATACCAAGTTCTCTCACTCTTATTGAATATCAAATATCAAAATACACTATTACAAACATACCAATATAATGCCATAGTGCTACATTCATCATTCTTATGAATATGATAAGTGCACTGGACAATCCAAATGGCATCATTAACCGCTCATAAAATTCATTCTTACTCTTGAAGGCTATTTTTCATTGATCGCCTTTTTGAATCCAAATCTAGTAATAGGCATTCTATAGATCAATCTTAGTAAAATATAAGGCTCTTGTAAGCACAATCATCATGTCATCTAGGTAGAGAATATGAAATCTATAATTTTTATGTTATCTACACATCCTCCACATTTCATCTTTATTTAGATTTACTAATGCAGAGTTTCACAAGGACTCATGCTCTCTCTTTTCTTACAAACTCAATCACCTACCTAAGTTTAGTATTGCATGCTTTGTTGAGCTCATGTTGTAAGCTCTCTTATTGTGTATAGATAAATATGGAATTAAATAAATGTGATGTTGAATGTCTATCTTTGGTGGTAGACCATCCTATAGCTCATCAAATATATATCACATCAACATATTCTTCCAACACTTATATGCTATTTTTATTTGTATCTGTACAACTTATATTTCTTCTTTCTTTGCCACTAGGATATAGAAAAACCCTATAATCTTTATATCCCTAACAAATTATTTTGTTTATATAACATTCTTTCCATCTACCCTTCTTTCTTAAGAGGCAACAAAACTATCTTTAAACCATCCTTATGTATTAAGTGGTATATATGGAAACTTCTCCATAATGGAATTTTTTTTTTCATACTGTCACAACCTTCCTAATAACACATGGTGTGTAACGATAAGAATAACAACACACCAAATTCATTCCTGATAATCATTTCCCATTAAAAACTTGATTAAAAATATCTTATCAATATTAACTTCATATCCTTTATTGAACCAATAAATATGTAAGGATAGGGATGTTTTTCATTGTAAATCTAATTGCACCATTTCATTACAAACTATATTTTCACAACTTCCTCTATCAATAATAAGTTTCCATGTACCTCTCCTCTCTAAGTTCACTTAGTTTGAAAAAATTTTGCATTCATACATGAGAACATTGTCTTTAGGCAACACAAGCTCTATCCTACAAACAACCGTTATTCTTATTATTATGAAATTCTCACCTTCATTTACTATGAATTTTTAATTCTATTATTTAGCTTCACCTCAACCAAATTCACTTGTGATCAATTCCTTTACCCTCTCTTTTGTATAATAGTGTAAGCACTCAAATATTCTATGCCCTCATTTTCCACACCTATAACAAACATAAGGTATGTATAGGACATTCCATCCTCTACCCTCTACCTCTATGAGATCTTTGTCATTTTTAAAACCCTTGTATGGAGTTTTCTCATTTCTCCACTTCATAGGATGATTATCTCCTTGTCAAATTAAACCCACATCATTCTTTGGAAGGAGATGATGGCTTTATTTTCACTGTGTTGATGCCAAAAATTGCCAAGGTAACAACCTCTTGTGGGAAACTCAGTTTATGTGGGACCTATTGCGCTAAACTGAGTGACCTTTGGGTTTTTAAAGAAGTTGACTTCTTCTATAATTGGGGTTTGGAAAGGGAAAAGGAAGTAGATATAAAATAAAAAGATCTAACTATGACAATGCACCAAGACTTGATAAAAACATGATAAACCTATCTTGGATTCGGTCTAAGGGCCCGTTCAACAATTTGCTATGTCCTAGAATAACAAAATTTAAAGATTTTAAGCATGAAAAGTGCATTCAATGACATAAAATAATCTTTCACACACATTTAATAAAAGGAAAAGTCAAAATACATGTTCTCGATCAACAAACTTGCATTTAAATTATAGAAGTTATGCAAATGAACTATTCAAAGACAATACTGGCACAATATAGAGTTTATAAAAATAACATGAGAAAACAGAGAGGCCAAACAATTGGCACAGTTTGTGAGTCTTTCTACAATAATGTAAAACAACAAAAGGCCTGGTGTCTTCCTAAAATCTA